>BLKR01010018.1:0-66214 GCA_011170035.1 Teleogryllus occipitalis
GTTTCAGGGTTTTTCGCTGTCAATGGACCCCAACACGTGCATTTCTGTTGAAATCTGGAAATCAAGGGGACCCCAAAACGTGCATTTCTGTTGAAATCTCGAAATCAATTTTTCGGAACAGTACATAACTTTCTCTATTCTAAGTATATTACTCCCGCACATACATAGGAGAAGAAAAAAACGGATAAAAACTATTTACTTGACCTAATTTGTTAACATATTTTATTTTGTGTATTATTAAAACAAAGGAACAAAATTAAATTCAAAAAAATAAAATGATGATAAAAATACTTTATGTATTTGAAAAAACAAAAATCTCACTCACTCCATCATTCCATATCTTCCTCTTTCTAGTAGATAAAGTATTTATTTATCACTGTCAGTTGCAATAAGTGCCTTCACACCTAAGTGCCAGCAAGTAATAAATATATAAAAGGGTGCTAAAAATTTTGCAAAGATATCATATGAGAACGAGAATGAATGCAAATTCTGTTAACAGCTGTGATGAAGAATTTGGAAAATGCCATTCATCTCTCTTTTTGACATAGAGGATAAATTTATAGGGAATTACAGTATTTCAATGTTTTCAAGGTAATATTATTTTGGAATTTTGACAAGAGTATATCAAAAATATGTCCATGTAAACATAACGACAGAGAAAAAACAGGAAGTGACCATTTGTTGTAGATGAAATCTGTTTCATAGATAAAATTGTGTCAAATAAATGTGCCATATCAAAGGGGAAAAAGGGAGATGTCTGATGTACCAGAAATGAAGAACCTGGTAAGTTTTCTGTATATTGTTTGGTTAAACATTTGTAATACCTAGTTACACTTGCCGATCTCCTACAATAACCCGATTATTTTTGTATTTAATTTTTATTTCACCCTTTCTTGAGTTCAAAAGACATTTTCAGTTTATTAAGGAGTTATATCTAGAAGATGTTTTCTACTCCATAAAATCTAAATAAATGGTAAAATGTTACATTTCATTTATGACATTTCTTATGGATTGTGCTAGGAGATCTGTGCAGAAATGAAATAAGTGTAAGGGAAAATATGATTACACTGTCTGTTGCTCTACAGAAAGCAAGGACATTTCTAGAGAGAGGTCTGGGGCGGGGGGGGGGGTCCCCCCCAAGAAAAGGCCTTCAGTTTTTGTTTGTTACCCTCCATTATTTGGTAAAATTGATTTAAATATTTATTTTTGTTAGAATTAAGTCATTATTTTAAAAAAATAATATTGTATAGTGTCATATATACACTACAATAAAAATATACAATATTATAACAAATATTTATATTTTTTTAAAATTTATGTTGGCTCCTCCAAAATCATCTGCTGGATCCACTCCTTGACAGAAAGGGACTTTGTGAATCATTAAATTTATAATTGTGAATGTCTTACTGTAGTGTAATATGTATATCTCATCTGTCGTGAAGTTCTAATATATGAATTATTCTAATAATGAGATGTTTCATCTTTATTAACAATATCAATTATTTTCCTCATGAAAACAACTGATCTTGTCCCTAAGTTGGTTCACTTCACGGTAATGTTTCTATTTATAAGAAAAATATACAAATCCACTGTTACAATAACTGTTAAGTAAAGTAAAACAATTCAACATTGATTATCCTTCATAAAATGTATAGATTGAAGATTTTATTCGAATTTTTTAAACTATAGTTCGTTTTTGGTAGTTCTATTCTTAACTATCTTCTGAATATTCACTTATTACAGATTTGACAGACTAAATGAAGCCAGAAACAGAAATAAAGCATACAGAACGCTAATAAAATGAAAAATAAAACCTTAATTCCATGCTGGTGTGAGCAGATCCCACAACAGGGCTTTGAGAAGCTGAATATGGAGGCGGGGGTTCATCTGGAATTGGTGCACAAGGTTGCACTCGATTTGGTGTTCCTTGGCGCAACTGTTCTCGTGCTCGAGTTACAGACTGCTGCGCTGCTACACAACCTGAAAATGATTCAACAAAACAAGTTTCTGGGTCAAGCAGTTACAATCATACTGAAATTTATTTACATACTGACACTCAAGTTTCACAGATTATTTTCTTTTGAATTCATTTAATGAACATTTTCAACAAACCTTCATACTGAATCTCATGAATATTTCTATTCTGGGCATCAGGGATTTGCTGGGCTACATCTCGATGGGCTTCAAATACAACATGACATTTCCGAGCCAACTGAAGATAGGATTCAGAGAGTTGCAGCAGTCCTTCTTTTACACGAATCATCTTCACAGCCTCATTTTCTTGGACACGGGTCATAACTGAAAATGTCAAAGAAGATAACTTCAATTGAGTGGTCAGTATTTCCAGGTTCTCAACAAATAATTAAGGTAATCTCGTTTCCACAATCTGCTTCATCTCTATCATCATTCACTTCTATTCCCCAAACTTCTCATCCTAATTATTTCATCTCATCACACACATTTCGCTGGGTACGTAGACCAGGAGCCAGCAAGAAAAAGCACATATGATAAGCTCAAAGCTAAAACTTTTTGAGAAGTTAGCCAGTGTTATAAGGAACAGGGAAACACAAGTATGAGGTGTCTAAAGTGTGGTGTCACTGTTGGTGTCACTAAAGGTGTCAGTGTTGCCAATTTGTTGAATGTGTTAAAAAAAACTATGCCATTGGAGAATGAATACACAGCTAATTTTTCTTGCATATTGTTCATTAGATAGCCAAAGTGTGAAGGAATTGTATGCCATACCGATGTGGTGTCTCAAACTGTACACCGTAGCGAATAAAAGTGTCATTTTTTTAATGCCCTCTTGTATTATGAGCTCAAAGCTAATTTTTGGTCTAATAATAGAAAATTATTTTTCATTGCCAAATATGAACACACCATACTGTTTTGGTGTCTCTAACTAGCCACCACACTGATTCAAAAATGTCCAATTTGTCACTAGTCTATGTATGTATGTACCTTGGGTACATGTATGGTGATATATTTTTTGGAACCCCTGTGATGCATTGTTATAACTAGATGCACTGCCATACTGATAAGATGTCGTTAAATTATTCACACCTGAAGATGGGTATAAAAAAAAACATGAAAAGTTGTGTTCACGTACCACATGAATTTTTTTTTTTTTTTTTTTTTAACCTGTATATTGATTGATTGAAAGATACCAGAGTGTTAAAATATTGATTGTAGTAAGCATAAGTAGTAAGATTGTAGTAACTTTCATTTCCAAATATTAATACATATTCAAAAGTCAGAATGATTACAACAACTTCATTATTTTTCCTATTTAAAAATATTTTACAAATATACAGGTTTATTCCTTGCCTTAGATACATGGCATCGGTATGGCACCTCTTAAGCAACTAACAGTTACATGCTTTGCCTTGTTAGACCAGGAGCCAGCAAGAAAAACAACATATTATAAGCTCTTAAATTTAAACTTTTTGAGAAGTAGCCAGTGTTATGAGGAAGAGGGAAATGCAAGTATGGCGGCATTGCATACACCATGCAATTAACAACTTTGTTCCATCCACTACACCGATATTAAGCAAGACTATAAAAAACATAAGTGTGGCACATGTATCTGTTATACATCACACTTGTAAAAATTTTACTTTTAGAGGTTAATTTCTCACATTCGAGACTTTCAATTCGTATGGCACTTACAGACTCATCTTGAAGAGATTAAACTCAATGAAAAAAATTTTTTCTCAGGTTTGTACCCATCATATATGGCCTAGTGACAAATTTAGCATTTTTGAATTAGCATGGCGACTACATAGAGATGCCAAAATGGGCATGGTCATATGCAGCAATGAAAAATAATTTTCTACCATTAGGCCAAAAAATTGCTTTAAGCTCGTAATACAAGAGAGCATTAAAAACATGACGCTTTGAATTCAATATGGTGTACTGTTTGAGATGCCACATGGTATGGCATACAATTCCTTCAGACTTTGGCAATGTAATAAACAATATACAAAAAAAATTAGCCGTCTACTCTTTCACCAATGGCATAGTTTTTTTCGCCACATTAAAAAAATTGTGCAATGAAACGCTGACACCTACAGGCAGCCATACTTGCATTTCTCTGTTCCTCATAACTAGACATCGGATGTTTAGGGAAATGCCTATTTTTTCTAGAGAACTTATTTAAAGGCTGATAATATATGTCCACGAATCATGACAAATGATGACATGACGGAATTTTATAATGCTTATTTTTGCTTATTTTAGCATAAATGCCTATTTTTTGCATAAATACCTTTTTTAGGACTTTTTTTCCCTTTTATTTAGTATATTTATATACAATGCTAAGATATAGGAAAATCGGCGATGACCATTCATTACGATCGGCGATGACCATTCTTCAATTCACGTCTTGAAATTTAAAATTACGAGAGAATTTCTGAAAGTACACCAACTGATTTTTCTCCATTTCCCTATTTCACAATTACTAACCATGATCTGAGAACATGGACGATTGACAATACGCTGAGGGAACCGAAATTTTAAGTGGAAATAAATATAAATTCCCAGAAGGTTTCAGTGTTGCTAGTGTTGGACTGTTAAAATATATGCCAGTCACATCGTTTAGATATCCTTCTCCGCATTCAAACTGATTTTGTCTCCCAGTCGTCGCAAATTTGAAATTGTGATCCTTGAAAAGTTACTGCTAATATGTAAATATTACTGGTTAATGGAAACTATAAAGAATAAAATGTAGAAGAGTTGTAAATATGTAAATCTAGTTTTACATTAAAATATATGAACTGGTTTTGTGAATTTAAGTTTACAAAATAATATAAACAAAAATTACAATTTCTCCTTTTTATTGTGTATGTAACTTACGACAGTGCCTTTTTTTTTCCTTATTCTTGACTTTTTCAGTGCCTTTTTAGGCGCCTAAAAGACGATTTTTTAGTGCCTAAACATCCTATGTCTACTCACAACACTGGCTACTTCTCAAAACATTGTAACTTTGAGCTTATAATATGTTGTTTTTCTTGCTGGGTCCTGGTTTAACAAGGCAAAGCATGAAAACTGTTCCAAGTTGCTTAAGAGAACCCCACATCAAAGACATGCTATTGTAAAACAGTCCTATATTTCTTTTAAATAAACCACAGCAACTCCACATAAAACAGTAGAATATAGGATCTACTTTTAACATCTAGGCAACGGTTGTGAAGAAACGGAAAAGTTACAGATTTAACAATTATGCAACATTATTTAAGTCATTAGAGCGAATCCAACAATTACTAATGAGAAATTCCTTTTTCTGGAGAATTAGGAATATTAAATGTTATACTAAAACAATCTTGTAACATAAAACTAAAACAATCTAAATCTACAAACAATTAACTCAATAAAATGCACTATTTTACACATAGGGATAAAAAATCAAAACAAACAATACGACTTGTTAAATGAAAACTTAAAAACAGTTTATTCGTGATGCAAGGAACTTCATAAGTTTGATCAAATGTTTTGTTCCTTGTTAAATATAAGCCTATCATTGGGTATATCCTGCTGGCTTTGTAGAATAAATAAATATGTTAGTCCATCATAAACTTATCTACACTGATCTTGGAATAAATATCTCAAACAATTGTGCTGATTCTGCCACTACCGCTGGGAAATGTGGATCTTTCCCACCCTGCAGAGCAGAATATTAACAGTTGGCAACTCTAAATTTCTCAAAAATATTGGTATGTAACTTCGGTAATAAGCATTTATTTAAACTCTTCTCATCTCCCTCATTATTATGGGGTCATGAAATATTAGACTTCCATTTAAAACAAAGTTGCATTGATATCTTTTAAATTCAAGTAGCTATTGTTTAATATTATACATAACCTTACATGTGTTTATTTTAGTAAGAACAGCATATCAATATCTACAATGGTTTAGGATTCAAAGGGAACAACTTATGTGAGCCACCTACAAATTTCTCAAAAATATTGTTATGTACTGGACAATTATTCGCATTTTGCCCTGAGAAAGGTCGCAGAATGGTGGTCGAAACATTGCCCCCTGTGCCTAGAACACTGTCTCCCAGAGAGCCAAGTAGATACTGACTCCAGCCACGGAAGCCTACGCTCTCAGCTATATATATCATCACTTGCAAAGCCTTCAAAATCTAACACCTCAGCTCTTACACTAATAACAGATTTTCAATCTAGCCCCATATATTGCAGAAGACATTGCTATTTTGGTCCAATGTAAAGCTACAAAAATTTCATCTTTACACAAAATCCTTTCTTACGAAGATTGAAAATATTACAACTTGAAATTCCAAAAGAGAAAAGACAATCATATTCAAACCTTCAGATAATTCAAGATTCTACTTTTGTGCATATTTAACACAATAGTTACAACTCAGTTGCATCCTACATCCATAAGATTATTCATTAAAGCTTACTAAAACTAACTTCAAAAAAATCTATATAGACTGATCTTATTCAATAGAACTGTAGCTATGTGGAACAATCTTCCAGGACATATTGTAAACTTAAACACAATCACACAACCTTAACTTAACCATACAATTAGATCATCACAAGAACATTGACAACCTTGTAGTCTAAAGAATCTAGAGAACATGACGTTTAGTATACACATGATATTAAATGCAGCTTGTAATTAAAAAACCTTAGAATCCAATTTCTAGCTGGCATAAGATTACATTATATTTAAATCTTAAAATATCAATAAGGAATATCATATTTAGAAATAAATGAACAAACCACCCACTAACGTATTTGTGACAGACTTCTAAACATTTCCGTGCACAAGAACTTTTAAATTCATTTGAGACATTTCCTGAAAACACAGAAAATTTAATTCTTTGCATTCAAAATTAAATCTTGGGAAGACACCCATTATACAAAATATTACTTACAATGAAACAACTTAAGTACTTGACAAAATTTAGATATTATTGGTAGGAAATATGCAGTTAAAATAACATTTATATCTCAAGTTTAATTTGTTTCCCTTGCAACTGGAATGCAATATAGATATATCGTATCGTTCGATAGATATATAAATGACTTGGCCACCAGGCGGTCCCTGGTTCAAATCCCAGCAGAAGCAAAAATGATTCTGCAACTTTCTAATACAAATCTGTCTCAGTTTCTATAGTTGTGTGATTAAAGAAAAAGCTCAGGCAGGCCATGTAAGCTAGGTATAATGATGGGAATTCATCATGCCTGCCTCATGGATCCCTTACCCCCAGGTGTAGATAATAAATAAAAACAAGGGCCCAGGCCTGGAAACACAGTTAGCTGGCGAAAGTGGAATTAATCTGACCTAAAAATGCCAAATATATACATACATACATTTACAAAGAAATTCAGTTCATCACAAACACTCGCAACAGAGATATGAAGAAGGAAATAGAAAGTGAGAATTAATAAAGAGGTCAGTAACAAATTTTATCATTGAGATAGTACGGGAAACGCAGAGGAAGCAGAAATACCGTGCCTTACTTAACCATTTCTTACCACTAATTCTCCAGTGTTAATCATGAATTAAATACAAGAGGCAGAAGCTAAATGTGCATATTGCTACATCACATATCATCTCAAGACCCCATGTCAATGCAGAATAATTGTCAGTTGTACTTAATCAATTGCACTGTTTAAATTTCCTGATAAAACACAACGTATGATTCTATATAAACATTTCAATTATTTTTTTAGTACCCTCCTAGTTTTTGGAACCCTCTTTTACAATTTCACAATTATTACTGAAAGCTAGAAATTGAATACATCCTTCCTAGAACTGAAACGTGCCTAGTCTGAATCCATTTTTTTATTCTCTTAATAGCAATATGGTATTTTTTAAAACGAATTTCTAAAAGAAGTATTCAATTCAATGAACAGCTTGTCCTCTCAAGATCTGGCAATATTTAAGCTTCAATTAAGACAGTAACCATAGAAACAACCAAAAGGAAGGATACAATTATTTTACACTTTTAACATGAAAAGACAAGATGATGAATGTGTGATGACAGAACTAAAAACTACATAGGTAATCTTATATTTTTTGGTGAATGATAAAAATACGATATACATTTTTTCATTTTATTATGCAACACAATGTAGAATGAATTACATTAAGAATTAACACAAGAAACGAGACAGGATTGAAGTAAGAAACATTCATATTTCTTCTTACTACATCAATCAAATATTTATATGCACAAAACTGCAGGGAAGAAACACATCTAGAAGAATAGATCATTCAACTTCATAAATATATTTCTAGGTAAAAATGATCACAAAACTAATCTTTGATGACACATTTTACATAATTTCTATTGACTATCTGTCCTACTCAAAAACCTGAATCCGTTGCACATACCTTCTTGCTGGGCCACTTGTTTTGCCTGTTTCTCTTCAGCTAACTTTCTCTGTATGTGATTAACATCTGCTCCAGGAATGTGTCTACGTTGAGCTTTCACTAGATCCTTTTCCAACTTCTGTTCTCGCTGCTCAATTGCCTGAAGATAGTTTCTTCCTACATCAACATGTTGTTCTCCTTCCAATATTAATTCAAATTGATTAATAAAGCCTTTCAGGCTCTCTGAAATAGAAACACATACATTCATAAAATATACGCAAAACAATACCCAACACCCTAGAAGAATAATTTTCTATTAAAATTAGCACACATTTACCTGTGAATTCCTTTTGTACTTCTGCCCATAATGTATTGAGTTCAAAAAGTTGTGCAAATGTATCTTGGATAGCTTGATTTTCATTTTTGGATGCCCATTTTACTAGATCTTCTGAAGCTGTAGTTTGAACATGCATAAATGCTTTTGCAGATGATCGTACATCACGAAGTTGGGCAATAACCATCCGTAAATTTCCGTGACCTCCACTTAAGGACTTCAAACGCACACTACTCCTAGAAATTAAATATTTGTGAAATACAAAATTTTAAAGTAAATAAAAGAACATTGGAGTAATAACAAGTCAATGAAAGAATTTGCATTTAAGAAAACAAAATTAACAGAAAAAAGTGAAAAATCACTTTAGACTCTAGTAAGAGTTTTAACTCTTGCTTGAAGGAACTAGTCTAAACTCAAACAGTTAAAAATATATTAAATAATACTGAAATTAATATTTATCACATAAATATTAATAATTTAACACTCGGGTATCCTTTTTTTCTTTTTGAATAATCAAAAGAACAAAACAAAAAAAAAAGTATTTTTCACATATTCTGGAACAAGATTATAAATTAATTTGTTAGAAAATGAAAACAAATTTTGATGTTTCAGTTTAATATGAAAGCATTAAGAATAAAATTGCACAATAATGAGATGAAATTACAGAACAAGTAAAGATGAAACGAGTACAAGTAAAAAATATATGTAGCAAGAAAAAGCATTTCCATAGTAAAAATCTACATCCTCACTTAAAGGAGAAGAGGGCAAGTATGAATTGAGATTGAGCAGACACACATAAATAGTCGTAATTTGAAAAAGACAAAAATGAAACCAAGTAAAAAATATGAGGAAAGGGGGAAGAAACAGATCAAAATGAAGTACACTTATAAAAATAAAGGCAAATGGAACATATCACAAAGTATAAAAATGATTTTTAGGGTATTCTTATTTTAGACGGAACATTGTCATAACTTTTTGTGGATAAATTTGATTCTAACATACTACTAACTGTATGATGTTGTCTTTATAAGTTCGTGTTCTAGAATATGTGAAAATAAAACACTTCATTGAAATTTCTGTACTTTGATTGTCCAAAAAGAAAAAAGGATACTCAAGAGTTAAATTATAAAGTTTAAACTCTTTTTTTTTTTTAAATACTTTGCAAATAGAAAAAAGATGGATGTAAGTCGTATTCATCAAGGGAGAAAGGAAAATTTTCAATTTTCTAATTAAACTATTGACAACAGTCATATAAATTTTGCCTTTGTTTGGATCTGTCAAACTCTTTTCATACAATCGATGAAAAACTTGCCGCTCAACATTTTATAGCCAACTGTATCGGTCTAAATGCATACCCCTAAAACTCTTGTTAATATCATTTGCAGCTTTAGTAACTAAAATCATTGGTGGTGTTGGAATTCACATACCTTTTCAAAGCTTTACTGGCCTTATCCATAGACAACAGACAAAGGCCAGCTAAATTAATGTTTTGGGCGATGATCCAAGTTCCTTTTACACAGTCTGCAACACTGGTGCTTATTAGAGCTCGCTAGAGGTTAATCATACAGAAGTTATTTCTGAATCAATTGAGCTTTCCTAAATTCAAGATTACCTGCCTATGGTCACAGTCAAAAGAAATTATCGATATCATGTCCGATGGGTGAAAGAAATGATAAGCAACAGCGCATAACCCGCTACTTCAAGATAACACAGTACTGTCTGTGTCTGAGTCTGTGACGTGTGATGCGTCCGCGCAAGTAGTGCGTTTCAAGGAGTTTCAGACATGACGTAACAGTTATGACGTAAAAAAGGTGGGCGACAAGAGTTGCAATTATTTTTTAGACGATAATTGAAGGCCATTTTCATTTTCGATGAAGCGTTTTAGCACCTCTGCATCAATGGGATACATAACACCTTTACATTATTACATTTAGACACACACACACATTTTAAAGAGACGTTTGATACCTACCACCCCAACTTACTAAGTTTAGAAATATGCTATTTCACCATTCCACACCGAACTTACAACAATCAAAGTATGCAAAATTATGCTCATATATTAAATATAATACGTGGTAAAAGAAGAAATAAGTAAATTTTCCCCTGGCTTCAGCGAATATAAAATTATTGTTTAAACAATTTTGTAAGCCTACAATGCACCTGATTGACTTATATTTTTCATCCTTTTGTGAAAGGCAATTGTTATGTATGTTTTATATTATCAAGTAAAGGGTATAAATATTTTTTTCTGTTTTATACTTTTTTGTTAACGCGAAGAGAGATATGGAATGAAAATGTGTTAATGATTGTAGGTTGCTACTCTTCTAAATGCAGAATGTAAGATGTTATTATCGTTCCTTAGCATTGTGGCCTTTTGTAACGTGTGTAAAAGAGGAAGACGAAAAAAGAAAAAAAGTCCTCGGAAGCCACGCGCAGAGGAAAAGCCCACTGCGTCTCTGGCGCAGGCAACCAGCCGCACTCTGGACAAAGGATAAAAACTTCCGCTAAGAATAGACCGAGCAGATCACGAAGTCGTCTCATCTGCGAGCCCGCAGTCAGCGTTGAGAAGCAGCAGCACATCAGTGACGAGCCGCGACCAGACTCTCGCTAAATAATTACCTTGATTGCCCAGTCACAATCAGCTTTTGTTCTACTGAGGGGGGGAGTATTTAAAATTTGTGCAATATTTCCATTACTATTTGAAATAAAATTATAAGTCGGCGACTCCTGAAAATCGAGTAGCTCCCCTACAAAAAGTTTTTACTCAATCTGTTGGTGGTGAATGTTATCTTTCATACGAAAAGATTGTGGAAGCCTTAATTTACTTCTACAGAAAAAAAAACGCTTTGTAACCAATCCCTATCAGCTGATTTCTGAAGGTTGTTTTTTTCAACATTTTCGTGTACGTGTACGCTAGTGTGGATCGTCATTTTTAAGAATAACTGAAAACAGTTTATTTCTGCCTTGAAAAAAACTTCACGTGATTCGTTTAGGGTCGTAAAAACCGGTACCAGGGACGAGCAGTTCCTATTTATTTCAACGATTATTATGCATGATTTGATTTATTTTCATTTATTTGGTCAAAAAACAGTAAAAACTATATATGACGTATGGGGGAGAAGAATATTTGCGCATGTTATCTTGAGTACCAGAATCCCATCTCAAAATTTTAACGATCAATAGTTGAAAATTCAAACAACAACAACAACAAAAACAATAATAATAATAATAATAATAATAATAATAATAATAATAATAATAATAATAATAATAATAATAATAATAATAATAATAGTAATAATAAAATTTAGAAAAGCGGGAGATTATCAACATTTCAAAAACACGATATTTTCGTTCCCGAGTTAGAGAAAAACTATTTGCAACCATAAACGAACTACAGAGGAAGGCCACAATATGTTGGCCGAAACGTCAGCTACGAGCAGATCGACGCGGCTTGTCCCGGGTAGCTAAGAGACAAACGAAGCACAGATTTGATTTTTCTGCATTACTAACAATATAGTAACTCACCCTCAGCTCTACTGCTACCACTACAAGCAAAAGGAGACCTCAACAAAACGATCGCTTAGTGAAGCTACATTTACGTCCAGAAGCAAAACAAGGGGCCATCTCTGCATTTGCTCAATGCATCAGGGAAACCGGACAAAATCCTGATCGAGATGGGGGGTCATTGATCCGGAAGCTGAAGTACATTACTTATTACAGGCATATTAACCTTTCTTTTAAAGAAATTATATAATACAAATGTAAACTAATCCATTATATATCATTGTTTAGTTAAAATAAACACTATTTTTCTTTTTGAAGACAGTATAGTCTCTAATTGTATAGAAACAGTTATGCAGCAGAACATATTTTACTTTTAAATGAAATTTTTGTACCGACTTTAATTGTTTTATGTCATCTGGCAATGCGTTGTAAAGTAACTTACATGTATTGTATGTGGATGTCTTGTAGAGAGCTGTTGATACTGACAATTGATCAACATGATTTCTACGACGTGAGTTGTTATTATAAATATCAGTATTGCATGAAAATATGTCCCCATCGTTAAGTAAGTCAGTTTTGACAAATACTACAGTTTCGTAAATAAATAGGCAAGGCAATGGTAAGATTCCCAGCTCAATGAAAAGAGACTTGAAGGGATCACGTGGATGGCATTTTTTCATTATTCGAATAATTTTCTTTTGCAATCTAAATGTCTCCGCACTAAAGGATGAGCTTCCCCAGAATATTATGCCATATTTCAGGCGGGAATGTACATTTGCAAAATACACGCAACGAGCTGCAATGAAGGCTGACAGAATTTAAAGAATTCTGAAAGCGTAACATAATGATCTTAATTTAGTGTTCAATTCTGATGTATGTACATTCCATTTGAGATTTGACTGAATTGAGAGACCTAGACATTTTGTTATTTTAACATCAGCTAATTGCATATTCTTCGTTTTCAATGGAGCATGCGATTGCCGATTTGAGATGCAAAAATGCATTAAAATCGTTTTGCCTTCGTGAACTATTAATTTGTTATTACAAAACCAATTTGAAACTTCTGAAATTGTACTATTTACTGCTTCATTTTTGCAAAGAACATTCGTGTCATCGGCAAAGAGAACTGTTCTTCAATTTTTAATAAAGGACGGCATATCGTTTACGTACAACAGAAAGAGGCTCTAGGATCGAACCTTGCGGGACCCCGTGCTCAATTGGCAATGAATTGGAAAGATAAGTAAATAATGTCTTTTCGTGCCAGTAGGGTATTTCTACTCTTTAAATTCGATGTTTAAGGTACGAGGAAATCCAATCTAGGGCAATACCACGAATTCCATGTGAAGGTAATTTTGAGAGCAAGATGTTATGGTTTATCACGTCAAAAGCTATCGATAGATCAAAAAATATCCCAATGGTTCCTTAATTCTGGTCCATTAAACATCTTTAAGAAAAAATAGCAGTTTCTGTAGATTTTGATTATCTAAAATCGTGTTGTGAGTCTGGAAACGCTTCGTTTTTCCTGAGAAAATCTTCCATTCGAGTGTAGAAAAGCCTCTCTAATATTTTTGAGAAAACTGACACGAGATATATTGGACGATTATTTTGAATTTCATTTTTGTTCCCTTTTTTAAAAAGTGGCTTCATTTTTGCTCTTTTGAAAATATCTGTAAATATTCCTCTGCAGAAAAAAGCATTGAAAACGTACGTAAGTAAACGGGTGTATAAAGGCAGGTGCATAAGTTTTTAATAAAACATCCAGAAGTTCATCTAAACCATATGAATATTTATTTTTTAATTTACTGACTATCCTGATGATTTCGTTGGAAGAAGTTTCGGAAATCAACATCGCGTCGGAAATTTTTTGGGAAGCGTATGATATTGGATTTTATGGTTTTAGTCCCTTCGTGAGATCAGTCGCAATTCTAGAAAAGTGTTGGTTGAAGAGATTTGCAACGTTTCCCGGATTACTTGCTTCTCTTTCGTTATCCTTTAAAACAACATTCTCGACAAGATATCGAGATGATGTGGATGTATTTTTCACGGTATTCCAAATTGCTTTAGTTTTGTTACCAGTGTTCAAAATATCCAGATTATTTGTCATTATTTTCTCCTGAACTATTCTTCTCCTCAAAATTCTTTTGTATTGTCAGAAGTAGACCTAGAAATCGGGCGATACATTTTGATGTTTAAAAATAGAGTAAAGGGTACGTTCGTTTTTACACGATGTTGTAATTCTTTGTGTGATTCAAGTATTACTTTTCCGTGAAATGTTTAATTTTCTCTCTTTTTAAGAGGAAAGCATGCGTTAAAGTAAAATGAAAGCTTTGAGAAAAATAAATTATATTTTTTATTTGTGTCAATTGCATTATAAACTGCGTGCCATGATTCCTTCAACAAGTAGCCCGTAAATAATTTTATGTTAACTTTAGTGAATGCTTTGCACATGCGTGTATTATTTATTGGATATGTACTCATGTTATTAGTAATTGTAAGAATTTGTGCATCGTGGTCACTCTAGATTATTCGTTATTATTTCGTATCTAGTAGTGGTTTGGTTGATTATAATTTGATCTAATGCTTTTTGTGATTTAAATGTATTCCGTGTAGATACATTCACTGTAATATCTAAATTAAAAGAATGAAGTAAATTGAGAAACTTCTCTTTTTCGTGGGATTCGCTCAGAAAATCAGTATTGGAATATTCAGATACAATAATGGATTTTAAAGAGAGATTACTAGATTTGTTCAGAATTATCTCTAGATTTTTATAAGAAAATTAAATAATCTAAAGCTCGCTTTGTTGGAGGTCTGTAAATGCAAAGTCTGATAAGTTTGAACTTTTAAAGCTGTACGACTGTTACTTCAAAAACTTTTTCAACTGCATATAAATTGAATTCGGACAAGAATGTAGAATCAATAGTATTTCTTACGTAAATACACGAACCTTCGAAAGTCTTATTTGATTTCCCCGCTCTACAATAAAATCCTGTGTGGTAAAACTAGGAATTTGGAGTGTGGTTAGATCATTATAAGACAACCAGTGTTGTATAAAGCAAAAACATCTATTTGATATAGATCACACTATAACGCTGCCTTGATAAATTCAATTTTATTTGAAAGAAATTGCACATTATGATGCATTATTCGAATCTTTTGCATGTACCTACACGGATGTTCCTTTGCTGCATCTGACTGTAGTTGCTATTTATTTAACTTATTTTTTCCTGGAGTGCGTGGTCAATGGAAGTATCGTGTCCCAGCAGTGACGGGAGGTGAGGAAGAAGGGGCGACAGATGTAGAGGAATGAATAGTGGGAGAGGTAGTACAAGGAATAGGTTCAGATGATAAGGTAATTAGGTCCAAAGGGGTCCCGAAGGATGGAAGAGAACTAGGAGATGTGGGTGGGGATGGGTCTCGGGAAGGACACTACCGAGGTTGTGAAATGGTGTATTTTGCCAGCTCGCTACCGAGTGCATGTTTTTCTGAGAGAAGGTTTAGCTCAAACAACTTAACATGTATGCCTCTCAGATGTAGATTCAATTGGTTGTTTGCGTGTCTAATTTTTTTGGACAGTGTTGGTTTGTTGTACCAGAAGGGCAAAGTCGAGACTATAATGTTTGTGTTTTTTGCGGCACGTTGTAGTTTGTCAACATGTTGCTCAGGTGTAAAGTGACCACCGAAAATTATGTCATTCTGCCCTTGTATGATGATGACTGTATCCTGTTTGGTGAAAGTTTTTGTGCGGATGTCCAACTCACTTATCACAACGGCAAAACTCCCATTAGGTTTAAACACACCCGTGACAGAGAAATTGGATGGGAGTTTCCCACTGAGCAAGGAGGAGATTTGTTGCCCATGGTTATCTGCTAAAATCTATCCATGGTTATCTGCTAGTACTTTTTTAAAGGGCTCAGTGGGAATGTCCTTGTTTACTTGTGGGCTAGGTTGCGCAACTCTACGTGTATTTGTTTCTTTGCGCTTGCTAGCCTGTATGCGTTGGTTTGTGAATGGACGTGTCAATGATGAGAGTGGGTAGTGAGGATTGGGAAGGCAAGGAAACGCATTGTCATAATCTAACACAGAATATCTGTTTTCAATCGTGATTGGTACTGGTGATTGTGTTTCTGCTTTCGCGGATAGATGGTTGGAAGTTTATGTTGGAAGTTAAATAAGAAACATCTTATTTAAGATACAAATTTACTCGTTTGTTTCAAATCGTTTCTCAACAATTTTACTCGTTCCTTTGTCTTCTAAAGTAAAAGTTATAATTTAGTCATACTGCTCCTTGCTGTAATAAATTCATTAGAGCAACAGTGTTATAATGAAGCTTCTTATAACATCCATATGAGGGTGCACATCGAATATTCTCGCATTTGCATCACTATTCACTTTCGTCATCACGTGAAATTATTCACTTTCGTCATCAAATGGATTTTTAATTGATTTTTTCGTGTTTCCGGGCGCGTCAACTGCTTCGGTCATTAGTCCCGTGAGTGTAGTGCATGTTTTTCTTCTCGGGAGATGGCAGTGATCTTCCCCCACTGGATGGCGAGATCCGGCGCAGACCTACCGTCGGCTATCGGGGTTTCCCCCTAACCAGGACTCTCCCACCAGCGGGGCACCGCCCCAGCCGGGACAAGCTCTAAGCTCCCGACCGGTCTCCCGGAATACGTGGTAGTGTAGTGCATGTTAGTGGAAGTGTGTGTAAGGGGAGAGGATAGGACAAGGAAGAGGAAGGACAGATCGCGCGCGGTCCGTGGCCCGTTTGGTAGGGTACTGCTCCGGCATTCGCCTGGTGTTGATCGGAGAAACCACGGAAAACTACCGATCAGAGCAGCCGGCCGCTATCATCAAATGGAGGTAAAGATGATTGTGAGGGAGCAGTACCAGATTACCGAGCAGGCTGAGTAGGCTGGAGCCTGAGGCGCACAATTTTTGGGGGCGGACGAATTTCATAAGGCGAACTTTTGTGCAAAAAAAAAAGATTTTTTTAAAGATGTGCATTCTGTTTAGTTCTCTTTCCTCTTCCCTTTCCGTCCTCCCCCTCCCCCCAACATTATCTGGTCTCCCGTTATCGCTCCTATCCCTTTCCCCCAATCGCGGGCCACCTGCTTTCCTCCTATTGGTCGCAGCTGCGGCCAATCTGCTCGCGCACTAGCCCAATATACCGCGACACGCTAGCCTCTCGGCAGCAGTATAGCTCTGAAGAAGGCCACATCAAGATGGCCGAAACGTCAGCTCCATTGACCATGACGCGACTAACCTCAGACAGCCAAGAATTCAATGACTCCGGCCGCGGAAGCCTACGACCAAACAGTCAGGCGTTTTGCCGTCAATCAATTTTTCGGTATCAAGGACCCACAAAACATGGATTCTGACTACACAATGTGTTAAAAGGAGAAATTTACTATATAAAGGAACAAGGTTTATACATTTTTTCATCACTAGGGTCCGGCAATAAACGTTTTTCGGTCGAAAATTCGCTGTTTTCCGGCGCACGAATTCAATAATTTATTTTCTTACAACGTAAAGGCGACAAAGTAAAAAGTGGGGTATAAAGTAAAAAAAGGAAGAAAAGGGACCTCAGAAATGAAGTTGCTCCCTCTTCTTTTAGGCTGTGCACTCATATGATAAAAAGATATATCGTGCTATTATCGTTTCTGACAACAACTGATAACTTTGGAACAGAAATTTTGAAGGACTTTTTATGTTTTTATGAATATTGTATAAATCATGAGTAGACATTTGCCGCAATGGTAGAATGCACAGTTCATACGAAATAATCTTACGTTAAACACTACTTTATGGTTTTCTGTTTCCGTGTATGCATTGTTGTCCTTGTTTTGTAGGGCGAAACTTCAAATTGTACAATAGTAAACTGTACTACTGAAGTAAAGTACTCTTCAGAGTTTAGTATACGCTTCTGATGTAGAATGCTTATAATACCAACTGACTTAATGTTAAAAATTCTTACAAGGTCTGAAAGCAATTTTGTATAATTTCAAAATAATTTTAAAAGAAAATATGGTCCCTTGAAAATACCGGGCCCTGAAAATTTCATTTAAATAAACTATTGAGTTCCGAATAACTATCGGTGAGCGGTGTCGCGGGGTCCCGGGGTCCCTGGGTCCCTTGGCCAGAAGGTTCAGACAGCTAAAGTGGAATGCCGACCTGTTATTTCCATCGCTGCAATAAATAATAATTCTTCAGGAATATCATACTTACTGAGTTGAAAGAATGGGCCATTAATTACATTTGAACATATGATTAAATTCAATTTTAACGAAGGCAAATTTAATTTCACTAAATGAAGATAGTGAATGTTATCGTATATTAATCAAAACACATAAAACTCTTTCCTTGTTTTTACGCCAGTTTTTTCTTTGGAGCCTTGGCCCTCGTCTGTAAGACAGCTCTGTCATTAGAGTAGGAGTGGATACGATTTCTCCTGCTGCGGTTGAACATCAACTGCCAGGATGTGGATTTCCAGCATTACATAATATGCTGTTTCTTAAGATCTCTTCGTGTAAAAGATAAAGAATTCCAGACAGCGAACTTAATAAAGCTCAGTAGTCTAGGCAATCGGAACCACAATTATGTACATTTTCTAAACAAGACAAGTAAAAACATAATTGCAGACAGGAATGGATCCAGCCGATCATTTTTTTGGGGACGGGGCATCGAGGATTTTTGTTAAATAATTAACATATTTGTTATTATTTTGTATATTATTTATGTACTTTAGATATGATACTATACAATATTGCTTAAATAATTACATAATTCGAACATGAATATTTAAATCAATTTTGTCAAGTAAAGAAAATTAACTCTTGGCCTTTTGGTGAGGGCCATGGCCCCCATGGATCCGCCAGTGATCGAAGAACATCATTACAATAAATATAAGCCCTGTATATGACTCCAATATAATATTATTAAAACATCATAATAATATTTTTTGATAGAGAATCGTACTGAGGAGAGATAATCCAAAAATATGGAGCTATTTTGAGTTAATTTTTACAATTTGGTATCCAAATAAATTACAACACCAAAAGAAAGAGAAACAAATGCACATAACGAAGTGTTGTCTGTCATACAGCGTGCAACGCGAGACCGGAACTAGAGCTTTGAAGAGCGATCGATCTTGGGGTCTAGTTTCTACGCAAGAAAAGAAAAAAGAAAAGAAAAAAGAAAAGAAAAGAAAGAAGAAAAAGAAAAGAAAAAAGAGAAAAAGAAAAGAAAAAAACAAGAAAAAAGAAAAGAAAAAGAACTTAATATATTTAGATCATAAATATTAAGAAAGCAAAGCAAATACATAATGTAAACTAAAAACATAAAAACATGCATTTGTTAATTGATTATACTTCATATTAAATTATATATTTAAACATTATATTTCAATTATTCTGAATTACATAAGTTTTTAATATATTATAATTAAATGTCACAGGCGAATATACTTGAATATATATTAAATAATGTATAAACTATTCACTAATACATATTTTTATATTTAATTTATGGGAGGGGAGGGATAACATTAGTTTTGCCCCGGGTGACACCAACTGAAGCTACGCCATTGCGTGGAACGATGATAGCCGTGTAAGCGCTTGCGATCTGGTTTGCCCGTTATGTTTGCTGAGTATGACGTTCCTGGCTTGCAGTCCATGTCGCAAGTGTGGTATCACCACAACATTAATCGACAAAGTTTTACATTCCAAATTGCATGAGCAATAACAATCCGATAGCATGCTCAGTGAATTCATGTATTGTGAATTTCAAAATCACTCATTAATTTCATAGCGAATATCAATCAATGCATGAAACAAATACTGCCAATTTTTTTGTGGTCTGTGACTCTATCTGGACAGTCTTTGTCGTTCAGTTTTACCAGATCCACAGAGCAAATACTGAGAAGTCCTTTCGCTTTGCAGCACGCAAGGAAGCAATACGAAGCTCAAACGTAATTTCATTAAGAGTTCTTAAACGGTGCAATTGACTATTAAATGTTAAATGTTGTTTTGAGGAATGTGTCCAGAATTCACTAATTGGATCTCACTTACACTCTCATTTACACATTTTAGACTCTTACTAGATATTTTTCAATTTGAAATAACTTAGTCTCAATTTGAAAGTGGTAAGCCTCAACTTCAATGTGTTTAGTCTCAATTTCATTGTGTTCATTCCCGATTTGAAATGGTTTGATCAAAATTTGAAGTTGGAAAGGTAGATGTAAAGCGTGATTAGATGGAGGTCATTGAACCTGATGCTGAAGTACAATAATTGTAAAAGACAAGTTTGTCTTTTAGAATTGTACATCACAAATTGTAATTGGAAGAATAACATCATTGTTAAAATAAATGTAATTTTCATTTTAATGTTTAGTATCTATATTTACTAATTTCCAATGCGTCCTGAAATTGAACGAAAACGGTGCAGTCTCCGACCTTTTAAGAGGTGTCAATGGTTTCGTTTGATAAGTAGGAACTCGGGAAAAAATGCAAAATAATGTCTTTCGATTTTGACTGAAAAATGCAAATATTTTTTGCAATATTATTCTCGTATTGCATGTACCGACTGAATTCGCATACACACTACACACGATATCTTTGACGTCATGCGAGAGTCATGCAAGACTCCAAGGAAGAGGCAGCCCGCCAGCTAATCACATGTTGCGTTATGGAACAGTTCCTTTTTTTATATTCTTGGTTTGTAAAAAGAACTGTTGTACCGTGAATCCGTATAAAACTATACGATGTTATTCGTGAAGAGTGTTTTTGTTAAAATGTCTTATTTATTGTCGAATTATACGTATTTTAATTTCTTATTCTTGAGCAACGTCCATGCTACTTTTTGGAAGACCATTTGTGTAATTTTGTTCAGCTGCATTTTTGCTGCTGCAGGCCACTAGTAGTCTCTTTTGTATTCAAAATGTTATGTAGCAAGAACAGTTTTTCTTGCCAATTTTTCTTGCCATATTGGTTTTAACTAGTTGATGAAATATGGTGATACTGGAATAATGGATTATGATTTATCTTCAAAAAAGTAATAATTATACGAGGCGTATTAAGGAGAAATGTAATCTGCACACTGAAGTAATGTGATGTAAAATAAAGTACATTTGGATTTTTTGTATCAAGCTGTTGATATGGGAATCTAATTAATATGATTCTTAAGTCATGTGTTATGATTGTAGACACATGTTGGATTAAAACAAGTTCCCACCCTTGTTTACAAAACCCATTCGTGAATGAGTAAGTACGTCAATATTAATAGCTGTCTAAGTCTAATAAAGAGAGTGCTTGTAAGAATCACGTGGGTAAGATTTGCTTATTATTCGCACAATTCTTTTCTATAATCTAAAAGCGTGAAAACTCTGACGGAAAATACATTGGTAAAATATACGCCACGATTTATTCTCGAGATACGTCAACAAGCAGAAGCACCTTATATGACCATCTTTCAAGAGCAAAATCTCAATGAAAAATTTGTTATACGAACCTTTATAAGTAACCATTTACTTTAAGTAACAGATTATTAATTATAAGAATTTTCCTATTGCTAAATGTAATATTGCTACATGTCGACATATTGCTGTATATTGAAATCCATATACCCGTCTTGCTGCCCTCAAATTCCTGTAAACTGTTTCCGAATTTCTAATAAATATATGGGCGCCAGGAAATGGTTACGAGAATGAGCTCTCAAATTATATTTACTTATAACTCCGTTGCTGACTCAGTCGGCGGGTTCTTTACCGAAATAATCGTGAATACTTAAGATTACTTAATTCGCCCTCCATACGGAGAAGCGTGGTATCTGAAATGCAAAATTTAAATATCCTACTGAATTGCACGTGACGGCAAATGATAATCAGCTTTTATCTATAGAAAATAACAAATTTATTTATAAATTTTAGTATTAGATTCTTTTTGGTCATGACCTTTACTATAGCGCTAAAGAACCTGTTATCCATGAGAATCTTGGGCGCTGTCCTGATAAAGGATGTCTCCCCGTAGGCTTCAGCAATGGGCCTCGTCCAATCTTCTCTCTTGCTACCCACCAAATCCGTATCTTGTTGTTTCTTCTCATAAACCTCTATGTACACTGTTTATCCGTTGACTTTCCATCTCCAGTCACCTGCTTGAATTGCTACAAGTTCTAATACTCATTGTTCATTACCTAAGCAAAATCTTAAGTGCTTTTAAAATATTAGCATATAAGTTCACCAAGTTATCATCGGGTTCCTATCATCGGAGACAAAGTTCGATTATCATTGTCCGTTTAATAAAATGTATGTCCCACTTTTGGCATTCACTGTTCACTTCGTATAAACAATTTCTGAGTTCTATCTTTTGAATACTAACAACGACAAATCACTACGTCCGAAATCGCGTAAATTTTCTATGTTCAAGTAAACTGCTATATATCTACCACCCTGATCCGATCACTATCGTGTCGAGAGCTCAAATGAATCTTCTTGTATCCTTCTTCAGCATGTCAACTTTTTTTATCCTTTACTCTCTTGTTTAAAACAAAATGATGCGATCTACCTCGCGGAGTCATCTACGTCATTATTTTTGACCAATAACTCACGGATGCTACTCATCGTCCGCTTTTGAACTAATGGACATTGTTTATATCTTACACTCCATGCCGGTCCCACGACAACCAGCATCTTTTTGCTAATAACATGTTATTTTTAATAAAATTCGCTGAATTTCATATTGGTGACAATCTGGTATGTCACAATATCGACCATAATTCGGACCTAAGAGTTTACGAATTAAACAAGGTCAACCACTTAATCAGTCAGTGTGATTTAACTTTTCGATTGAATCAATAATGACAGTTATCATGAGATTATTAGGAAGAAACATGTTTCTAAGGGATTTCTATAGAAGAATAAGAATATTCTTCGGGGATGCAACTTTAAAGTTATTCTGTAAATCGATAATAAAGATGGCAGATTATGATATGAGCAAAACAGCAGGGGCACTGGAATGCAAGTTTGAATAAGGAGTGAGGGTAGAACAGGAAGAGGAAGCGCACGGTCCGTGACACGTTTGTTAGGGTACTGCTCCGGAATTCGCCTGGCACTGATCGGAGAAGCCATAGAAAACTAGCGATCAGAACAGTCGACCGCTAGAATTCTCCCGCGCACAGCGGCTGATATTAATCTGGCTATGTAACTAGGTCATAGTTACGAAAATTCTGCCATCGTCGGGACATGAATCATAGTATCTCCCCGTCAGAGGCACAGTAGTAACAGTTGGGGATTTTTGTATGTTTAGCTCTTTTGGGTCCTCTAACTCCGTAACATGAGAGATCAGAATCGAGCAACGACTCGAACAGCTGACTCTAAACCTTTGTGGAATGAAATTGCCTACTGGATATTATGAGCAATATAATCTCGGCACTTCCCAATGTTAGAATGTTTGCTTTTGCACAGTCCCGGACTTGTAATGTTGCTACACGTAATTCAAGGGTTGGGGCCGTTCGGATTTGGATTCCAGTATACAGCTATTTTCACAAGTATTTAGAGTGCCGAATGTTCGCAGGGGCCAACTAGAGTAATCAAATTTCAGCAGAAAATATGCATTAAAATATTTGTGCATTTCCGAACGTAGTTTTAGAATGATTCTCAAAAAACAAAGTAGGTCTATAATTTTGACTTTATAGAAAGACATTCGTGGTTCACTCGATAGTTTCCCAAATTAATGTGAATCCATTGCTTGACGAATAATTAAACAGATCACAATTTTGTCGCAAGTAAAATAGATTTTTTTATGATAATTTTTTTGGACGAATTGCTTGACGAAATTGTTTGATGAATAATTAAACAGATCAATGTCGCAAGAACAAGTTTTTTCATGATATTTATTTTGGAAAATGAGGGTTTATCTTCGGCCCTGCGTGTCTTCAGAGAAAGCATCTTTGAGTAGTCATGGGAACCCCCATCGTGAGCTGGAAGCTATCACAGGTGGAGGGATGTCTATTCTTGCTATTTTGAGCAGTCTGCCTGCAAACGTTGATTGGTCGTTCCCGGGACCTGAAGCTTCCCTTTTAATCCGACTCCGAGGAATCTCCAGGACACAAGAGAACGAGAAAAAACATCTCTGGCATCGACAACACTTTTCTTTTCAATGCTTTTTTTAAAGGCTTTTGTTAAGCACTGGATCTTATTTCAGTTAATTAAAATTAGAATGAAATTTGTATGAACTGAATCACAAAGGGATAAGCGAGTGAACTGAACAGTACAAAAATATTTTTAAAGAAAATTACAAGAGTGGAATAGTCAAATAATATTTAATTTGAGAAAAAAGAAAATATTCTCTAAAGGATAATTATTCGTTAAAGAATATGATTTCCATTGCTTGTTTGTGTATTTCTGATCAACATTTAAGTTAAGCTGTTACTTAACGAATTTCTGAAGCAATAAAAATCAAAATAATCCTCCACGATGTATACAAATGTACACGATTGCATCCACAATAGAAACTTCGAGTTTGTGACCTTTTTAATATTTAACCTAATTTTTTTCCTTTATTTGGATGTGTCTCAGTCTCTATTCCTTCACCACGTAACTTTACATGATTTTCGCAGAAAACATGGAAATTATTTATAAGTAGACCTTCGGATTCAGATACTAAAGCTCTAAAACAAAAGAGACTAAAGAGTTTAAAAGTCTCTACAACGAAATCCAATTACGAATAATAATAATAATAATAATAATAATAATAATAATAATAATAATAATAATAATTACTATTATTACTCTTATTATTAAATTTATAGTAATAATAACAATAATAATAATTATTATTATTACTATAAATTTAATACATAGGTATATTATTACTTACATTTCTTACATAATTATTATGAAAATAGACAATGTACTCCAATTTACTAGCATCTTTTACTTATATCTGCTTTATTGAAAATTAATATACAGACGAAGTTTTAAAAAACTATTCAGCACTCTGTCAAATTCAAAGAATTTGAAAAAGTGTTATAAGAATGTTGCAGATATAACAAAACTGAAAACTTTGAAATAAAATTATAAACCGTCCAGATCTTCTCTTTTGTCAAGTACTAAAATTCGCTGATTCACTGTCGGATAAAGGCACTTCTGTTTTCCTCCACAGCCATGCATAGAAATAATGCAATCCAATAACTGCCGTATTGAGTAGACAAGAACGAAAAACTAATACAGAAATGCTTATTCAATCAGTCTTACCCAAAGAGCAGAAAGTATTCGGCATAAACCTTACCGAAATAACTGTTTTTAAATCTTAGACAATCATCGTACTGCTAGTATTTTTTCCACAAAGTTCCATCGACTATGCAACGAGATTTTCTTCCATCATGGTCTAAGAAAGAATGTTTTGAATATTATGATTTGACAACGAGACAGGAAAGTTTTCGTGTAACTATCAAACTTCAAAATGAGAAAATAAGTTCAAAAAGAATAATGCACCGTTTTAGGTTCGAACACCGAAGGAGACGTGTCTGAGATCAGATCTTCATGAAATATTTTCAAGTTTTCACAATAAGTGTTAGAAGGAGGATTTTCGCTAAATATTCTCACTAAATATCAGTACAATCTCACTAAATATTTTGTCTTTATCAAATTTTCCACACCGGTTAGGTACAGCAAGTAAGTAACGAAGCACTTTGGATGTTTTCTGGGAAGAGAAATAAGTGTCTAACTTGAAAATAAAACATCATCAAATTATATGCTGACTTAATGGGGCTGACTTTGACGTTTCTGATAACAAAACTGAACATCACTAAGATACAATGGCCGCGTGGTACCTGATTGATTATTTTGTGAACAACATATTATTATTATTATTATTATTATTATTATTATTATTATTATTATTATTATTATTATTATTATTATTATTATTATTATTTTGTGAATGTCCCAATCATTTGGGCTGAGTCGTCGGGTAACATCAGTTACAAAGCGGGGGGGGGGGAATATCAAAGTACACCGCCCTTGCAGAAATCAGGTGCACGTTGAATGTTCGGGTGTACTGATGTTCGATAGTACATGGTGACCTGCGACATATACCTCGAAATTTAAAGTATAATATCTAACGTTTGCAGCAAAGATTGCATTTACCAAGATATGTTTACGGAATGTATTCAACGGAATGCCTCATATTTTGCTTAAAGGAGTTGTTTGTTTTATCAGTATGGTCCAGTCTTTATGTTTGTACTCTTTCATAACCATTACCAGTAAGACAGAGGTAAGACACGATTAGAGTAGTAGAGTTTGTACTCTTTCATAACCATTACCAGTAAGACAGAGTAAGACACGATTAAATAGAGGCCAAAATTTTTCATATTAACGATAAAAGCGTCAAAAACGACTTAAGGCGAGTTTGTCTTTCTAGACGAAATGAATTATTTTTATTTAGTTATTTATTTATTTGTTTACTTATTGGTTCAGGAAATCCCCACTAGGAAACTCTCTAGCTCTTATTGGGTTTGTGAGAATAGTGGTGGTTACTCTTGATTTTGGAAGGGAAATCTGCAAGGAAAAATATTTTAATACGTTTTTTGATCTACGGCAAGTAAATGAGATATTTGGGTAAACTGAATTTATCTATGGGCATTTGGATGGCGAATTTTCCCAAGTTGGAGTGTTTCATATCACGTGTGTCAGTTAGGAAATGAAGAATTTTTCTGCAAGGGAAGGAATATGAAAGGATATTAGGTCATTTCGAACTTCATGAAGTTTTTCGTTTCAGATGTACCATGGAGCATTTGCGATGGTGTAGTTTGTTTGGAAAAGACTGAAGATTTAAGGCTGGTAGGGGCGGTTTCTCGCCAGAGTGAACAGGCGTACCTTAGAGAGCCTGAGAAAAGTTGCATTTAGGTGAAGAATTATATTTTTTTAACTTTGAACATCTGTCAATGAACCTAACGTTAACGAACATGATAATTGGTTTGAAACATTCCATTAAACAATTCAAACATATAGATTACGTGCCATTTTTCTTTTCTTCAAAAGTGCATCATTCTTTTTCTGTGACACATGTCTCCATATGAGGGACAGTACATCAGGCTTACAAAAAAATACCCATGTAAGTCGAAAACAGTTTGTGTCATTATAACAAAACTATTTTTTACGTTGTAATGTGGCGTAGTGGGCGGCGATGTAACAGTATTATGAACCAAATCAGGAAGAGACTATAAAGAAAGAGTTTGGCAAAAGAGTTCGTTCTCATATTGGGAAAAAATATTGAATAAGTATACACAATAACACATTGCGCATTACGATATTCCGCATATTAAAGCTTCTCTCTTGATCATTGCTATTTCCACTCGTGGTCCGTGGATGGTACGGCCGTGCAAATTTTCCCAACATTATCGACCAGATAACACGAACATTTTCGCCGTGACCATACAGAATTTCAGCATTATGGTAGGGGACGTATCTTTAGCAAAGGCGTGCACAGACCTGGAAATTAGGTTCATGTAAAACTCTAAGATTTATAATACAAATACCCGAAGTGGCGTGAGAGACTCCGTCGGTAATTAGTATGTATGCAAACATTTCATCCTCTCACCCCGAAAAATTGTAGCAGCGAATTCTGAAAACGGTCATTTTTTTATTTATTTAGTCAGAAACAGTAAAAAACAGTCAAAAACTGTATTACGACGTATGGGGGAGAAAATCATCTGCGCACACTTTCTTGAGTTTCAGAATCCCTTCCCAACAATTTAACTATTAAGTTGAAAGATGAAATAATAATAATAATAATAATAATAATAATAATAATAATAAATAATAATAATAATAATAAATTTAAAAAAGCGAGAGATAAGCGTTTCAAAAACTAGATAATTTCGTATCCAAATTATAGAAAACGTATTTGTAATGATAAACGAACTGCAGATTTGATTTGTCTGAATTGCTAACAAAGGAGAAACTCGCCCTAAGCTCTACTACCACTACAAGCAAAAGGGAAGCTCAACAAAACGTGTGCATAGTGAAGCTACATTTACGACCAGAAGCAAATCAAGGGGCCATCTCAGCATTTGCTCAATGGATTAGGGAAACTGGACAAAAACCCGATCGAGATGGGGATCATTGACCTGAAAGCTGAGGTACATTGCTTGTTAAGGCATAATAAGTCTTTTTTTTTAATTATACAATGCAAATGTAAACTAATTCATTATAATATATCATTGTTTTGTTAAGGTAAACATAATTTTTCTTTTTGACGATCAGTATAGTCTCTAATTGTATACACAGTTTTACAGCAGAAAAGATTTTACTTTTAAATGAAATTTGTTTACCAATTTTCATTGTTTAATTTCATCTGGCAATGCGTTGTAAAGTAACGTACATGTATTGTATGTGGATGTCTTGTAGTGAGCTGTTGATACTGACAATTGATCAACATGATTTCTACGTCAAGTGTTGTAACTATAAATATCAGTATTACATGAAAATATGTGCCCACCGTTAAGTAAGTCAGTTTTGACAAATACTACAGTTTCGTAAATAAATAGGCAAGGCAATGGTAAGATTCCCAGCTCAATGAAAAGAGACTTGAAGGGATCACGTGGATGGCATTTTTTCATTATTCGAATAATTTTCTTTTGCAATCTAAATGTCTCCGCACTAAAGGATGAGCTTCCCCAGAATATTATGCCATATTTCAGGCGGGAATGTACATTTGCAAAATACACGCAACGAGCTGCAATGAAGGCTGACAGAATTTGAAAGAATTCTGATAGCGTAACATAATGAACTTAATTTAGTGTTCAATTCTGATATATGTACATTCCATTTGAGGTTTGACTGAATTGAGAGACCTAGACATTTTGTTATTTTAACATCAGCTAATTGCATATTTTTCGTTTTCAATGGAGCATGCGATTGCCGATTTGAGATGCAAAAATGCATTAAAATCGTTTTGCCTTCGTGAACTATTAATTTGTTATTACAAAACCAATTTGAAACTTCTGAAATTGTACTATTTACTGCTTCATTTTTGCAAAGAACATTCGTGTCATCGGCAAAGAGAACTGTTCTTCAATTTTTAATAAAGGAGGGCATATCGTTTACGTACAACAGAAAGAGGATCGGCTCTAGGATCGAACCTTGCGGGACCCCGTGCTCAATTGGCAATGAATTGGAAAGATAAGTAAATAATGTCCTTTCGTGCCAGTACAGTATTTCTACTCTTTGAGTACTCACGTCGTAGAAATCATGTTCATCAAGTGTCAGTATCAACAGCTCACTACAAGAACATACAAGAACAGTAACATACAATACATGTGTGTTACTTTTCAGCGCATTGCCAGATGACATTAAACAATTGAAATCGGTAAATAAGTTTCATTTAAAAGTAAAATCTTTTCTGCAGCATAACTGTTTCTGGCCAATTAGAGACTATTCTGATAATCAGAAAGAAAAATAATGAAGGACCCGAAATATCCCAAGATGAACCCACGAAAACACAGGAACAGTTATTCCAGACATTGGTAAAATCAGGAGAGGAAAGGTGAAGAAAAAGACGTACCAATTTACGCCGGGATAATCTGTCCTATTACGGGTCCCTAAAGTTTCAAATCCTAAATTAAATTTATGCGCGAAGTTTTTCCCATTATATGAGGGACCATATATGGTAAATCAATTGATCAATCGGAATGTGGCCGAGCTAGTAAATGACTGGCAACAAGTTGTAGGCCACTACAATTTTCATAATTTAAGACCATGCCCCGTGCAAAACAATGGATTAGAAGACAGACAGGGGTTCGCAGTAAACAATCATTGGAGTCGATAAATGGCCTTTTGGCTAGAGGATAGAGGAGTGAATAAATATGGAGTAGGATTTTTATGATATGAAAAATACGAAAAAGAGGAGGATGGGTGATGAAACGCATTGCGTTTCTGAGCACATGTTGGTAGTTTGCATTGCGCAGTCGCCATGGCCATATCCCGGCGACTCGTTCGGAACGGGTCAGGAGAGCAGGGAGAAACGTGAGAACGAGATCAGGCAGTTAGCGCCAGAGAGGAAATGACGGCAGAGTGCGAGTGTGGCATTGGCAGTGAGAGACGGGAGTGAAAAAGAATCCAACCGCATCGATCTTTAAATCGGGACAAAAACGATGAAAACAATGTGAATTAATAAGTGTTATTTAGTGAAGTAAAAAATAATATTGAATGGACTGTGTGTCGGAGAAAAGTGATGATATATGGACACGTGTGCGGCAGCGTATCCGCGAGTGAAAAAAACACTGCGATATATCGGGGCGTCTGATATACAAATTTGGAGGTGTTGAAAATTATATCGAGAGACACAGTGTGCGAGAAATCCGTCCTGTAATATGTAAACAGATAAACCACGTGCATAACCCGGCAATGGAGCATAGTGCAGTAGTCCGAATAGAAACATTTCGTGTGCGGAAGGTAAACATTGTAAAATGGACAGAAACCATTCCATGTGAAATATCCTTTGATGGGTCGGCGGCGAGGGGCATCGCCTTGCAAATCGAGGAACGGTGGGAATCTAGCAGACGACCACAGAGGGGCCGCAGATGCTGAAATCAAGGTCACGAGACGAAGCGAAGCGAAACCGACGCGACCCATCACACGGGCCAGCCCGGAGCCGGTGAACGGGGAGAAATCTTGTTCGCTACGAAATCGTAAGACTGTTTCCAAACGGGAATTATTATTACGCGATTGAGCACGGAGAATTAGACGAATGTGTAAGGAATAGAATGTCGTAGCTCTTGTATTAATAGATAAAGCGAATTCATATGGGGAGGCAGAAGGTGTATTTTGAAAGGGAATACGTTATTTTGTAAAAATAACGAATAAATGTTACATTTATAAGGATGGTTAAGATTCAGTACATAAAAAGAGAGTTCCCATAAGGCATAAAAGAGACCGAAGTAAAGAAATAATGTGTAGTGACATTCTTGAAAGTTAATAGTGAGCTTACCAAGGTTTATAATATTTCAATTATTATCAATCACTAAATGTCTCATTTTTTGTTAATATTGTTTCGCAGAAATCATCTGTAATAAAGTGTTAATGTTTTATAATATACGTTCCCATGTTTGTACAATTACACGAGCTCATTCACGAGAAAGAACACCTGTCCCCCCCTATTAACCTAATTTTTGTTGTAGCAAACCTAAATCTGGTCCATCACTATATATATTTGTGACGTCCCAATCGCCTCCTTTTTTGGTGCGCGGGCGGCAGCATGGGTCCGCCGTCCGTTGGGGTCGTCAGGAAAGTATGCAAAAAAATTGTATTTGATTTCCTAACAAAAAAAGGGGGAAATCGGGGACCAAGGGCGGGATCCGTTTCAGCGCTGCGCCCACGCTCTTCCACAATAAGAAAATCCGAGCGAATTTAAAAGAACCTTGTTTAATCCTTGGTAATAATAACACAAGATAGAAATTGACTAACATATACAACAAACACACATAGAAGCAAATGAAAAAAACCCACTTGATTGTACCTGCGTTCGCTTCACGAACGATACTTCAAAACCCTGACCCTTTTGCTTCCAGTTCAAATATTCTTGAAAGTCCTCAATGTTAACACAAAAATCAACTAACCTTTCTAATAAATTAAATACCTCAATTTACTTGTATACTGGTACCGTGCACGGTCAATACCTTATTGCAATATACAGTTATTTTGTTTTAACTCACATAACACTGCCGAACACGCTAGTGCCAATATCATGCTCATTCACTTTACACCAAAATTTAAAGAAAAAATGGCACGTTTCAATTTCGTACGTTAACGACACCCACATGAATAATCATTTCAGCAAATAAATAAATACAAATTACAAACACAATTTAAATGACTCTTTCAAACAAGCTGTACAACTGTGTTACAAAGATCTCAAGGCATTTATTTTATCCCAGTTTACAGTTCTGCTCCGTTTCAGTCCCATTCCCTTTCTAAATAAAACCGTATTCACTTCTAATCCAACCTCGTCTAATGACGTATCATTTACTCAGTTCTCATAGGTGCGATCGCTCCTCAAACATAAGATGTTAGCGGCCGTCGGCCTTCAAATCCCAATGCAACATTTGATCTGTTTCGTGGCTCTGCGCTGCGCCATGTCGTCGCCCGCTGCGTGGTCTTGTGAAACCCCTCGTTCAGCGCAAGGGTGGAACTGTTAAGCAAATCCGCTGAAGGATCAAAAGTAGCTGTAGAAGATTTTGCGACAAAATTTTCGGAACTAATTGAGAATGATCTTTTATTAGGATTAGAGAATAACCCAGAAGTACAGCTTACAGTTGATATTTGTGCATTATTTTGCATATTAACAAAATTCGTAAAAATGTAGCTGTACCGAAATCTATTCGCATCATCAATGCCTTCCAAGTATTTTTGACGGCGATTATAATTTTGAAATTGCAATATGACCAGAACATATCCCATATGGGGGTAACAGACAAGGCATTCGATATTGGGAATTTTTGAAGTATCAGATTCTGCGATTCATTGGTAAGTCCAACACCAGATACTGTAAGAACATATTTAAACGAAGCTACGAAGTGAAAGAAATGAAGTATGAAATAATTTTCAACACATGAAAATATTTTTAAAACAGTTTACAGCGTTGACGACGCTATTCAAACACACACACACACGTGTGTGTGTGTATGTATGTATGTGTGTGTGTGCGTGTGTGTGTTCCAAAGCGTGTATGAAAAAGTAGAAAATATGTAAAATAAAAATTCATTGTAGCGTTCAAAGTTGCTCTACACGAGCATTTTTCGAACAAAGAACACAAAGGTTGCATGCATTCAAAGTGTTTGAAAGAATGTTCTACCTTTACAGAAGTAATTGTACACTAGTTTGCAAGTCACATGAGAGTTTTGTTCGAATTATAAAATACGTTTGGTATACATACAATATTGTTTACGAGGAGCTGGTGTCCAAGTAAATAGTAGTGGAACAAGTTATGGATCCCGGAGAGGGGGGGGTACTGGATTGGTAACTGGAACCCCCTCCCTCCCCAATTTCACAACGCGATACGACAACGAGCTATAAACAATAGTTGTTAGTGTTCGATCGAGTTACGTATGGGCTCTCGAAATATGGCCAAGCACATGGCTCAAATTACTTTTGCATTCTGCTTCACAAGCACCCGCTCATCCTTGATTCCGAGAACGCGGTTTCCAAGAAGGAAGTATAGGGGCAAGTTTGACGATTTATTATGTAGGTCCGGTGGTCATAAAAGCTCGGTAACATTGCTTGATGTAATATGTACAAAATATGTAGTTTTAGGTAAAATATGTAATAATACCAAAATATGTAAAATAAAAATGGTTCTAATTCATTCACAACATCCTGTTAACTCTAAAAAATATAATTGAATGTAGGTATATTTTTCCCGTAAAATTATTATTTATATGAAAATGTTCTGTTCCCCTTTCGTATAATGTTTCGACCTCTTATTTGGGGTACCTCTATTAAAATTAAACCTTGAGCACTTTTGTTTGTTTGGTGCATCGTTTGTCAAGATCAGCTGTTTCAGAATATTCGCTACACAGACAGCAAATGTGATGCAAATATTAACGAAATAAAATAAGAACTCTCAATCAGACATTTACAAAACAAAAAAAAGAAAGAAAAAGAATAATTTTTATAATAAAATATTATACATTGCCGAGGACTCAAAAATGCGCCGCTGAAAAATGCGCCGGTTTGCGCACTAGGCGCTCTTGTTCGCCTATAGGTAGCGCCGGACCCACAGACTTCGCATCCACGCGGCCCGCTCGTACTACCTTCCGAACACTTAAGCTGTGCGTGGTCCACGCCAGCATTAAAATGCCGCCTGCGAATTTGCCTTCTCGCCACAATGGGCGGGTGAGTCAGGGTGGGGTGGGGCGAGGCAGTGACGGCCGAGACGCACATCGGAGGAGGCGGATGAGGAGACAGAGGCGCTCGCTGCCAGGGGACGCACGTGCACCCCGCGGCCAACGACCCCCCGCACCCATGCCGCGCCACGTGCACTCGCGCCCGCTCCGCACCGCACCGCACCGCACCCCCTCCCCCTTACGCGGATCCGAGGCGACATCCATGCTGATGGTTTCAAAACATCGATGTTACTACAAAGATATCGATGTTTTAGTCATCAATGTTTTGAGGTCGATGTTTTTGAACATCGAGATTTTTTGCTCGATTGTTTGATTAGTTATTTCGGGCGTGTCAAGTGCTAAGGTCATTAGTCTCGTAGGTGTAGTACGTGTTTTCATTGTGGGAGGTGGCGGTGATCTTCCCCCGCTGGCTGGCGAGATCCAGCGCCGGCTACATCGGCTCGTGGAGATTTTCCCCATCCAGGTATCTGGCACTAGCAGGGCACCGCCCCACCCGGGACAAGCTCTAAGCACTCGACTGGTCTCCCGACAAGTGTGATAGTGTAGTGCATGTGAGTGTGTGTAATTAAGGGGTGAGGATAGGACAAGGAAGAGGAAGGGATAATCGCACGCGGATCTCACCAGGACTATTCCACGAGTGAAATTATATTCAATTGAAATTGTATTCAGAGTTCTAAAATGCACCAAAAATTGAAAATAACTGAAAGCTATGTTAAAACCAAAGAAGTTATGTTATAATATATACGCAGTTTATTGGACATCGACAGAGTGATCGATGACCTACAGCCTCCGAAGAGAGATGAGACAGTTTATGATTGGCCAGTAGGGAGAAGCCGTAAGACGAATCGGAAAGAAAAAAGAGATAAACTTTTTGAGATACACCGCCCTGATTGGGGCATTTTGTATGTATAGTTAATCACTATTGGTTTTAGTTTCACATTTAAACTTACATTAATTGTAATGGTTATGTAATATTATAATAATTACAATATTGTATCTTCAATCTTACTAACACTTCAGCCGTCACTTAAAAGAATTCTAATTCTAGAAGATTAGAAGAGAGGTCCCAACATTTGAATAATTATTCAAAGATCAAACCAAAAACTTAATACACACGAGGGATTAGTCCATCATGAAAAACCAACGAACTACATCTCCTAACTAGGGCTATGATTTATATACTTCTAGCTGACCCGGCGAACTCTGTTCCGCCTTAACAGCCGGTCCCATCTTTATCTCGCGTCGCATTCACTGTAAGAAACTGTACTATCCTTGTTGCACTCGTGATAATAAAGCAATTGCAGATTTGTGTTTTTCTCTCAAACAAAGAAGAATTTAAAATAAAACGCTCTGATATTAAATAGATAATTAAAAAATCTAATACGTAGCAGAGCGTTTTTTTCTTGGAATTGATTTTTGTTTAAGAGAGAAATACAAAGCTGTAATCATAGGGACCGGCTGTTAAAGGCAATAAATAAGCAGATTTTGGAATTTACTAAGTTAAATTGTTTATTAGAAAATACAAATCAAAAAATTAAGTAGATTAATTATTCATTATTGTTCCTGTATTTTGGTGCATAGGTTGCACTCTTCAGTTAAGTACCTTCACGCGAAAACATGCGAAATCACGCGAAAACGTGCGTTCTCACACAGGAACACTGTCGAACGGGATAAACAGTATCCTATGTCCGTCTCCTGGCTCTAAGCTTGCTCACCAATTTTCAGCCAAATCGGTACAGCCGTTCTTGAGTTATAAATAGTGTAACTAACACGACTTTCTTTTATATATATATATTTATATATATATATATATATATATATATATATATATATATATATATATATAATAGATAATATAGATAATAACATTTACCTAAACTTATATCACTTCAAACAGCCTAATTCGTATACATATGACCAAAGTTTTTTTAAACTAGTGAACAAACTCTCTCGCATCTTGCTGTGTGGACACCGAATTGGTCGATGAGATAATCTCAGTACATTGATTTTAAAATTGTGCATTCTATTACCAACAATGCAAGCGCATCTACAGTCATTTCTGATCTGAGGAATGTTTTCACACGTTTCAAACATGAATAAGATCTTTTGGTGATGCAATTACTTATTGGTGTGCAATCATCCGGTATAAAGTATCAACATTGGAATTTACCATGTACAAGTCATTTTCAAGAATAAAAATTTCATTTCCATTGGAGACAAATTGTCAATGTCTAAGTGCAGTGTGCATAGAAATGTAATATTTCATTTCCCAACGTGCCTTCTAAATCCATGTCACAGAAGCCTCGCAACAAATTTGATTTTTTTTGTACATTGCTTACATTCAAATTTCAAAGCTCTAAAATTATGAAAAACTTTCCACTGATCTTCTTGTGCTTCGTTTATTCGACTTAACTCGCAAACTAAGTTATCTAAAATCATATAGAACATATTGACTTTGAAGTGATCACGGGTCAATTGTTCGTTTATTATGAATTAAAAGTTACACTTTTTTTATCAATCGATTTAAAACGTTGTCATGTAAACCACATATTTTTGGACAGACAAACTAAAATGATTTCTTGATCTGGGCTGTCCGGGTGACGCCGCGTCGAAGGCTGGGGTGCCGACGTTTCGACCGACATATCGCGGTCCTCTTCAGGGCTGTACTGCGCCAGGATGTTGGGCGCTCTGGTTTATATAGAGAAAGGGGCAGGCTGTGATAGGTCACAAGACCCGCCTACACAAAGGGACCTCCACGACACCGAAAACAGGAGAATTGCCACACTCCCATACATACAAGGCGTCACGGACAGGATAGGAAAACTCTTGAGGCGGTTCAAGATCAAGACTGTTTTCAAGGCACACCAGAAACTCGTCCAAACATTAATGCGCGTCAAAGACCAGCTTCCACCGCTCCAAGCCGCCGGAGTATACTCCATCCCTTGCAGCTGCGGTCACAAGTACATCGGGGAGACAGGAAGAACCATATAGGAGAGACTACGCGAGCACATTCGAGATTTCAAATTCAAGAAGGTACACCGCTCCGCCGTAGCTGTCCACGCATGGGAAACCGGCCATGACTTCCTGTTCGACAAGACCGAGGTGCTCGCGAGAGAGGATAGGTGGTGGCCAAGGCGGATAAAAGAAGCATTAGAAATCGCAAAACATCCCCAGAACATCAACGGGGACGCGGGATTACGCCTCCACGATGCCTGGATTGCACCTCTGCGGAGCGCGCGGTCGCGGGAGGCCGCCCGCCCGGACCGCACCACGCCGTCCGACACCTGAGCTTACCGGGCCGCCCCATGCCGTCCGACCACGGACCGCTTCCGTCCGTCCGCTTAGCCCCACCTCCTTTCACCTAGTCACGCCCGATTGGCCTACACCTCGACCTATCACAGCCTGCCCCTTTCCCTATATAAACCAGAGCGCCCAACATCCTGGCGCTCTGGTTTGAATAAATTCCCGCCTCGCCAGGGCTACTGGCGAGGGGAAAATGATAATCCTGGCGCTAAACCAGAGCGCCAAACATCAGCGGCCCAACATCCCTAATTAATGAATAAATTCCCGCCTTGCCAGGGCTACTGGCGAGGGGAAATTGAAAAAAAAAACATCCTGGCGCAGTACAGCCCTGAAGAGGACCGCGATATGTCGGTCGAAACGTCGGCACCCCAGCCTTCGACGCGGCGTCACCCGGACAGCCCAGATCATGACTCTGGCCGCGGAAGTCTACGATATCATTAAAATGATTTCTTTGATTATTAACCGAGACATAACGAATTGAAGCAAAAAAGTAGTGGTGCTAAAACAACACGTACTTTCTCGCCCTTATTTCATGCAAAATTACTCACATTTTCGAAAAGTTTTAAATTACCTTATTTCAAAATCTATCTTTAAGGAAAGACTACATTAAGGTAAAAAATCTCTGTCTCTAATATTTTAGTTATAGGAAGACACCTAAAAAAGTTTGAACTTTTGTAATTTTCAAAAAATCAGGGTTTTCAACTAACATGAGAACTACACCATTCTCTTAAATGTCCTTCACAATATCCAACAAAAAATTAACCAAAAACAATAGAGCCATTTTTTGAAAATTTCGAAAACGTCCAACAGCCTTCATGTAAAGTACCCCCCCCTCCAAATTAAAATATCGGTTTCAAATTCAAGGGGACGCGAAATCCGCCACATCGATTGAGTGATATCAATTTTGGAGAAAATCGGCTGAACGGTTTAGCCGCTAGCGTTGTTCACAGACGGACAGACTTTTGCCGATTTTTCGGTATCAAGGACCCACAAAACAAGGATTCTGGCTACACTACGTGCTAGAGATTTTTTTTCTAAATTTATCATCTGGATTTATCCATTTTTTTGTTGCCAGGGCCCTGTAATAAGAGTTGTTCTGCCGACAATATGCCGTTTTTTCGCGCAGCATTACATAACATTATCTCTAACGCGGTAGCGGTCGCAAGAAAGTAAAAATTGCCTACGTGCAATTTTTGAAGAAATAAAAGAATACCACAAAATGAACTTTATGTCATATTAAAACAATGCAATTAGCATTATCCGTTGGAAAACTTTTGAAGATTTGGAGGATCATAATCACAAAATTCAGTTTAGTCTACAGAAGACTGATGTTGGAATAGATATTTTAAATAACAGATATTTTCCTTTACAAATATAACAATAACAGAATGGAATAAGTTACCTGCGACAGCCTTGGAGCCCCTTCCTCTAGGTGTTCAAAGATTTAAATATAAATTAACTAATGATATTTGAAAACTTTATTAATGTAGTAAGGTAGGCTTATTATAACAGTGATTTTATTATTATTATTATTATTATTATTATTATTATTATTATTATTATTATTATTATTATTATTATTATTGATATTATTATTATTGTGATAATTACTATTCAATGTGTTGCTTTATTAAATATATAATTATATTCATATTAGTATTGTATTGAAGTGTGGTAACATGTTGTGAAGTGTCGTGCAGTATCGAAGTAGAAAGAGAAGTGAATTGCAAATGTCCTGAAGTGAAGTGAAGTGTAATTAAAAAGTCGTATAGTCTTGTATTTAATAATTTAAAATAACTGCAGGTCAACCATAAAATGTAGTTAATGCTATTATTGTTACCATATTATTATTATTATTATTATTATTATTATTATTATTATTATTATTATTATTTCCTATTTTCTGTAGATATACACTGATGCCGGGGTACCCAAAATCACCCAAGGCAACAATGGTTTGCACGTAAAGTGGAACAAGAATTTTTTTTTTATATCCGTCAAATCAGGCTTTAGAATTTACGGACTATATTTGCTGTTCCCAATAATGCGGCTCCTTTAATGGTCTGTAAATTCTTTTCAGTAAATTATTATTATTATTATTATTATTATTATTATTATTATTATTATTATTATTATTATGTCTTAAAAGAATTTAAAGTTACATTGTGTTAATATTCCTAAGTGTGGTATGTAAATTGTAGTGTTCTGTCACCAGGTTGTCTAAACCTATACCCGCAGAAATAATAAATATCTATTTATAAGAAAAAATTGAAGCCAATTCTGAGAAAATGGCGTTTCTGAAAATGTAGAATTTTGAGCTCATCAGAGAAAACAGCTGAGCTTTCGAGAAACATTATGACATTATTTAAAGCATATTTACTCATAATACAATAATGGGAACAAATTGCGACTAATGTAACGACGTGAGGAAGAAGTAAAAAAATTATATTTTTGTAATTTTTGACAAAACAAAACAATACAGCAATATAGCGTTTATGTCATCTTATTAAGTACATTTAGTGTTATCTCTACTAAAAGTTTAAAGAAAAAATTTGGAGCCGTTTTTGAGAATATCTTGTTTTTGTTATTTTTTATTATTGCACCTAGTGCGCACAATATTCCGCGAAAATTACTAACATTTTCAAAAACGTACCTGATCTTAATGAAAGAACTAATTATAGAGAAAACTTTTACTTCAAGGAAAAATCTTTATATTCAATTTTATAATTGTAGGACGACTCCGAAAACATTTCACACTTTTGTAACTTTCGAAAATTCAGAATTAACAATGAAAATCGAACCCATGAAACCTTTATAAGTGCGTTTCACTCTATTCATATCTAAAGGGCTCCATATAAAGTCCCCTCAAAAATTAATGAATGTTTTTCAAAATCGTAGAGCTTTGACTCAGGCCAGATGGACAGGCGTTTCTTCAATTTGGAAAAAATCCTACGCATAATTTAAACGCTAGTGTTCACATACAGCAGACAGACAAAGGGACACACAGACAGAGGGACACACAGACAGAGGGACACACAGACAGACACACAGACAGACACACAGACAGAGGGACACAGACAGAGGGACACACAGACAGACACACAGACAGACACACAGACAGACACACAGACAGACACACAGACACACACACAGACAGACACACACACAGACACACATACACACAGACAGACACACAGACAGACAGACAGCCTGCAGGCCAGCCAGACGGACGGACGGACGGTTAGATAAAACAACTTTTTCGGTAAAATGGGACACTCAAAACGTATATTTCTGTTGAAATCTCGAGCTCGATTTTCCGCAGCATTACATAACTTTCAGTATACTACATATACTACTCCTTATATACATACGTATACGAGAAAGTAAAAACAACCCTTTTTCGGTATCAGAGGACCCCACAACGTGTATATCCGTTGAAACCTCGAAATCAGTTTTCCTATGCGTTACATTGACTTTTTCTATACTACGTATATTACTCCGTACATAAGTGCGTATACGAGAAAGTAAAAGAATACACTTTGTTATGCTGAAAGTTTTAGTTCTAAAGAAATTGAATTTTCTTAATTTTGTTAAAAAAATCCACAATATCGTTCTTCGCGGCCCAGCTGTCCGAGCTCAAGTGCCCTTGTTGAATCAAAACGGGCAATTGTAATTCCTCTCAGTAAATAATTTTTCGAATAAAAAACTTTTGGATTAAAGAATATTTGCCGCCCAGGGTTAGCGCCCACAGTGCCTATGCATAAATCCACCACTGCCGAAAATACAAGAAAAGGTAAGAACTCAGTCTAAATTCATGACAAAATATCAGTGTATTTTGAATGCAAATAACAAAACTAAAGCAATGTTGTAATGTAGTAAAAAATGTTTCATTTATGGACATGTGTTGAAAACGTTCTGAAAAAATAGGATACAGGAAAACAATCTGGCAACAGTTGGTAGTGTCTTCAACCAATACTTTTTGAGAACAAAAAAAAACCGTTGATAATGATGAATTATGTACTTATTACTTTAGCCTAGGCAAGGAAGGAGGCTTTATTCCATTCCCTTTTGTGGGCAGATCATAGTCGTGGTCAAACATTGCCTGTCACTGGATGGATAATGGTACAGAGGCATAAGGGGTGAATAGTGAATGATGAATGATTATGGATGAAATGAAGGCTCAGTCGTGATACGCGATGATACGAGAAGCGAACCACACTACCATGGACAGGCAGTAAGGTAGCCACCGGTTCCAACTTTGAGGGGATCGTCATGTTTCGTTTAACCCCAGTATGAGAATAACGAAGCCACCGAATGCTGTTAAAGTGAACTACTAGCGCGCATGTTGATTACAATTCTGTATTATGGGGAAATATTTCAAAACACGCAAGACTATTTGTTATGAAAGGAGCTTCACAAAAAAGGTCACTTTACACAACAAATTTCCTATTTTTAAAGATGAATTGTCGATTCGGATACAAGAAATATTGCTTGTTCATATGTTAGGTTCCTTGTAATTTTTGTAATTGTGACAAGCTTAGATGTCGCAAGCTTAAATTACAAGTTAATTTAATTAAGAAGTAACTTTTCTTATTCATTTGTTCATTTGAACAACTTTTAAATGTCTATTACTGGGACTAAAATGAACATTTTCCACATCCATATTGCCTTTTGACAATATCTTGTTAATGTTATTCGGATTGGCATTTTCTATAAGATATTTCCGCATTGCATTCTTCAACAGCTCCTCTGGAGTGAGTGAGTGAGTGAGTGAGTGAGTGAGGGTCTCCGAGTGCGTCAACTATTTTGATCATTAATACCGTGAGTGTAGTGTGTGTTATAGCTGGGATATGGCGGTGTTCCATCCCGCTGGAACCTGAGATCCGAGGCCAACCTACACGGTTGGCTTGTGGGGGTTTCCTCCACTATGCATTACCCTCAGCGGGGCACCACCCCATGCGTATTAAGCTCTAAGCTTCCGACTGGTCTCCCGATGTGTGTGGTAGTGCAGTGTGTATAAGCATATGTGTAACTACGGGTGTGTCATTGGAGAAGGGGTGACAAGGAGGAGGGGATGATCGTTCGCGATCTGTGGTCTGTTTGATAAAGCAATGCTCCTGCGTTTTCCTGGCATTGGTGGTAGTAACCACGGAAAACTACTGAATCTAGAGGAAGAATCTAACCGGCCGCTAAATTTCTCTTTCATATTACGACTGAATTCGACCTAGCTGAGAAGCGGGTGTCGAAACTTCACCGCCGAGTCATCTTAGTGCTCCTCTAGATAATCCCAATAACTGATTGTTCTATCTCTCACTCTGAGCGTCTTGAGCTCTAAATTTAAAATATATTAAGATATGTCCAGTAGGTTCTTTGAGAGGTTAACTGTCCACCTAACTCTCTAAGCTTTGGATTAGTTAAACCCGTAGGCACTTTTAAAATGTTATAACTGAACTTTAAGCATCATATTGTGTCCAAATTACATGTTTGATAATTCAAAAAACGTTCGTAATGTCATATACACAGTTACGATATTCATTATTAATTTTATTGACGTGTAAGTTTAAAGTAAATTACGGGGAAGAAATAACACATCTTACTTAAATTTAAACGACGAAATAACTCGACTATAGGTGACAAATTCCACAGACAGATCAGTTACAAAGTGCATAGGACCATCCTTAACTAATTTTGGTACAAGTTAAAACACATTTTAGGTGGACGAGCTCCCTTAACCAGTGCTATACTGCATTTGATTATCCAGTCTTCCAAAGTGTAAGTCAAATAATATATAGTATTAGTATTTTATCAATGAGTATTAATCTAAAATTTTGAATCTTCGCCTCTCCACAACTGTTTAAATTGGTTTTCAATGCGACGGAAGCGCCATGTCTTTCTAGACGTTTCAATTCGTATCATGAAATAAGACATTGCTACATTTGATAATACTTAGGATTGTGATAAGCGCTGTTTTTGACACTTCCACTGTCATAAAATTGTCGAACAAACTTTGCTAACAGCTCACAGTTTTTCTGTATAGATAAAATTTTGAGACTAGCGCAGTTTCTCTTGAAATGGTACCTAGATCTCTTTGGAGTTATACATGTGGAATTTGCTCTTGATTCTTACTCAATTTCTCTTGCAATGGTGTTCTCTAGGTATGCGGAACCTCTTTGACTGCGTCATAATATGTTCTGCAGATTAGCAGTGCTTAAGAAATTGCCCAACTAACAGGGACAAATGTCACAGACGTAACTTTTTATTTGAAATTTACAACATGTATATCTACAAAAACCGGGTCGCTTTCACCCCCATTTACTTGCTCTAACAGCTTGTAACATTTATTTTGAGGCATGTATTTTAGTGAAATGTGTTTTAAATCTTTTACTTGTAGTTTGGCGTTAATTTGAAGTGTTAATTGATAAATTGTATGTCACTTTTAAAGTGATACCTGAAGTTTATAATGTCCCACGTTATGACTTTAAGGTGGCAACCCTAACCGAGTGAAATTGTTCAGTGATATCCAGCAGTTCTGACGGATTTTCGACTCTGGCTACATAGCTACGTCGAATTCAACCACTGCCTGGGGGGCGATTTCTAGCGGACGGCTACTCCGAAGGTTCCGAGGTTTCTCCTTTCAATATCAGATAAATGCATGAACAGTACTTTAAACAAACGGGTCTCAGGCGGCGCATGTTTATTTCTTTTACATCCATGACAACTCCTCTCCACCACATGTTGGCACACGCGCACGCACCCTCCCACCCACGTACCCACGCGCACACGCACCCACGCACCCTCGCGCACACGCACCCACGCACCCACGCGCACGCGCACGCGCACCCACGCGCACCGACGCGCACGCGCACCGACGCGCACGCGCACCCACGCGCACGCGCACCCACGCGCACGCGCACCCACGCGCACCCGCGCGCACCCGCGCGCACACGCACCGACGCACCCACGCGCACATGCACCCACGCGCACACACACACACGCACCCACGCACACGCACCCACGCGCACGCACGCGCACACGCACCCACGCGCGCACACGCACCCACACGCACGCGCACCCACGCACCCACGCACACGCACCCACACGCACGCGCACCCACGCACCCACGCGCACACGCACCCTCGCGCGCACATGCACCCACGCACCCTCGCGCACCCACACACCCACACGCACGCACCCACGCACCCACGCACCCACACACCCACGCGCACGCGCGCACCCACGCGCACACGCACCCACACGCACCCACGCACCCACGCGCACCCACGCACACGCACCCACGCACACGCACCCACGCGCACACGCACCCACGCGCACACGCACCCACGCGGCACACACGCACCCACGCGCACACGCACCCACACGCACGCGCACCCACGCACCCACGCGCACGCGCACCCACGCACCCACGCGCACACGCACCCACGCGCACCCACGCACCCACGCACCCACGCACCCACGCACCCACGTGCACACGCACCCACGCGCACCCACGCACCCACACACCCACGCGCACGCGCACCCACGCACCCACGCACTCACGCACCCACGCGCACGCGCACCCACGCGCACACGCACCCACGCGCACACGCACCCACGCGCACACGCACCCACGCGCACACGCACCCACGCGCACACGCACCCACGCGCACACGCACCCAAGCGTACACGCATCCACTCGCACACACTTCCTTTCACACAATTGCACTACACATATCGGGAGACCAGTCGGAAGCTTAGTGTTTGTCCCGCTTGGGGCAATACCTGGAGGAGAAAACCCCGCAAGCCGACGTATACACGTAAAGAACTGGATCTCAGACTTCAATGGGGAGCAACACCGCCACCTTCCGACAATAACATGTACTACACTAATAGAAATAGCGATCAAAGAAGACAACGCGACCGCAAACACTAAATACTCACTCATCGACACGTGGTGTAAACATCCATGCCCCCGCGAGACTCGAGGCCCTGAGTTCCGTGGACTAGACAGTAGTATTAAGTACTACGCCACACTAGCGATGTAGACATTAATTATACACGCGTAGTAAATTCATTTAAATTTGCACTTTTTGAGATACACATTTGTTGGTTGTTTTCGATTTTGTATAATTCGAATTTGGACGAACTCCCTTTAGAATTTTATTTAAAAGCATTGCACTATAATCGATTTTTAGCAGATTGAATATTGCAAATCCGGAGATATTAGTTTTCTCCGTTAAAATGGGATATTCTTATATGTGTTTTGAATTCATAATTCGTTGCATTCTGAAGTGGTTAAATTTAGGGCGCCTTACACATAACTGATTTTATTATTTGACGAAGTTCGAGTTTCGCTATTAGTAGTAACCTGTAGGTTACAATATAGTTTAACTGTTTGTGTAAAAAACGTTATAATTTGTTTGTACACTGATTGGGCACAAAGTGATAGTAAACAATGTCGCACTACCTGCCTATGATAATGACTATGACCCACTTTGAATGTACTAACCACCATCTCCTTCAAATGTTTCTTTATTAGTACTTCATACACACCCTATTAACGTCTTTTGAACATCCATGAATCATTATACAAGCAAGATCTCTTTCCTTATTAAAACTATTGCGACTACATGTCATAGGTTAAAATCATAAGATGAACTAAAAATATTGCATCAATAACATTAATTAAAAATTCTAAATAAAAGCAATTAATTATGTTAAAAAATAAAATGAATGTTTTAAATTTTTAATTCGTTAACTTTGAAAGTACATCTTTAGATGGATAGTTTCTTTATCAAATAATTCTTTTTTTCTTTCTCGCCTTACATCATAAGAAGAGAAAACATTGTAATTTCGCACTGGAATAGTCGGCGATTTTTCGACCCAAAAAAATCTTTTTGCCAGGTCCTGGTAACAAAAAAGAAAATTACTTCAGAAACAAGTTTTCTGGTCATTGATACCCAAAAAATTGATTGATGGCGATTGAATCGATTGACAGCCCTGGCCGCAGTCAACGCTAGCGTCAAAACCGTTTAGGTTTTGTTCAAAATTGATATTCCTTGATCGATTTGAAGGAACTCAAGATCCTCTGAGTTTGAAACTGATATTTTGATTCTAATTGGTAGTTTAAAATTTAAGTAGTTCAAAATTTCTTTCGGCGTCTTCATACAACTACAATATTTAATTTAGAGTTTTTTCTTAATAAAATTTGTTGTTCAAAGGGTGATCTTGAAATAAGGTCAATTGCAATATTTCGAAAAAAGAGTAGTTTTCTTATAATTTTGTGTGAAATTGACACAATTTTTAACATTTGTTAAAAAATTATTTTCTTAAAAACGACTCCTCGTATGTATTAAGGAACGGTAAAAAAAGCGCCTCATTTCCGGCAAATTCCGGTGATTTAAAAAATTGCTAAATATTGCAAGAAGTTTACATTCCAAAACTACAAAACTGAAGAGAGAGATTTTTGTCTCAAAATATGTTTTAAAAAATACGACCTTTAAAAGAGGTGGAGTACAATTTTTTGAAAAACTTATATTTTTCACGAAACTTCTGCTTGAAATTAATGCAATTTGTAAACAAATTCTCAAAAACCAACGTTTTTCTTTACTTTTTTCACGAATAGATCAAGGAACGCTTAAAACCGCACAGTTCTCGCTTTCATTGAACTCTGGATTTTCGAAAATGGCTTAGTTTGAAATAATGAGAGAAAGTATATGCTGTTGAAGAATCACTAGATTTGATTTCCTTTGGTTTCCGGATAGTTTAAAGAACGCTTAAAATAGCGAGGTTAAATTTCCATCTCTGAACATTCGAAAATTGCAAAATTGCAACATTTTTTCGGGGTCTTCCTACAACTACAATATTGGAAGGGGAGATTTTTTTCCTGAACGAAATCTGATGTTCAGAGTCAGATGATGAGATATGGTAATGCATAATTTTTTACCAGTATGAATCATTTTCGACAAAGTTTGCATTGAAATTGGTGCAAATTTTAAACAATTATATTTTCAAAAAAGCCCAGAATTTTTTCTTTAAATATTTTCCTCGTATGTATCGAAGAATGCTAAAAAACCATGGATGCTGATAGTGCTGAATGTATTTTCGGCTAACACACTATGTTTTCAAAAATAGCATTACAAAATTACAACATCGATTATAGATATTTTTTCTTAATTTAAACCTGTTCAGATAAGTTAGATCTTTAAATAAGGTTGTGTAGAATTTTCTTTAAAAAAAGTAGTTTCCATGTAACCTATGCTTGAAATTATTGCAATTTACGAAAAATATTTTTCTCATATACGGCTTCATTTTTAAAAAATGTTGGGCACGGATAGCAAAAAGGGCGCTTAAAATTGGCAAAGTTCTATTTTCGGTGGACTCTGCATTTTCGAAATTTGCAAAACAATTAACCCGGAAAAACTTCAGTATTGATAGCTTTCTTTCGTTAATAAAACCTGTTCTTTAAAACTTGGTCTCGAAAAAATGTAAGTTAAAATCTTGAATTTTTAAAAATTGCGAATGCAAATTATCAACTTTTTTATGTACTACCAGGAAGGTTGATTTCGAGAGTGTGGCTGGTGGTGTAGGAATAATGTGCCTGGCATATTACTAAAGTTGTGAGGTCGAATATTGGTGCGTGGATAAAAATTGCTGATTGGAAACACTTTTGCATATTCGTGTATTATTATAATATTGCGTACCTATTACAAATAATGCGAGAAAATATGTGCTGTCGTAGCACCGTTTTCTGTGATAATTTCATCCGGTGTATACCGTTGTTTTTGAGTGATCTCTCCGATATACGTACCAGGAGTTTCTTTACTTGTGCGTTTAAATGCAAAATTCATTTCTATTTATCTCATGCTTCTTGGCGTGGGCTTTCTTACACGCAATATAAATAATATTTTTTGTGTTGAGGTTGCCAGTCAGAAAGTCAATGTTTTTGAAACGACATTCAGTGACGCTGCCCTCCTATGTGACGTCAGTAGAGAGCACAGATTCCGCGAAATCTAACTGAAGTCGTCGGTGAATCGAGTCGTGGTCGTGGGCAATTGACTTCTAACAATGTTTCATTTATTATTTAAGTTTCGGCAACATCAAAGCTGAATTATGAATTTTCGAAGAACAGTCAAATAAACAAAACCGTATTTAATGTTTAAAAAAATTAAAGTGTATAAAACTTAAATATTTAAATAGCTTTTAAAATAACATTAATTATCTAAATGAGGTTGAAAAATAGTAAATTGTTTTTCTTTCATAGGGCATTTGTTTCCTTAAGGAGACATTGGAGTTGGGGCTACCTTCTTTGCAGGCGTAAGCCAATAAACATTTTGCCACCCTAAGCTGGAAAAGTACAAAATTAAAGACGAAAAACAGTCCTAAGCGTGTAACTTAGGAGAAGAGTGCTATCAAAAGTTTCTTTTAAACAATATAAATGTAACATGAACATAAAATTTAATAATGTAATTAGAGATGGGTCATTTGGATGCTCCTAGAAATTCTTCGAATCCTTCCTATCATATTTATTTAATTCCTGTATTCTTCTTAAGCTTCGTTTTAAAATAAATATAAATCAACTGCGAGCTCAGAGTACAATTCCTTATATATATATATATATATATATATATATATATATATATATATATATATATATATATAGAACGTAACGTTAAAAAGAACGAAACTATTTAGTTGCAATGAAATCTATTCCTAAAATCCATGGTCTCGTCATAGTAATACAGAGTTTCCTTCTTAAACAAAGTTCATATGAAGGATTCGAGAAGTATAAGGGATTATATACTATATTACAATGCAAGAGAACTTAATATTCATGCCACCTCTAAACATATTATGTGTAAAACATTTCTTATCATATTTTCTTAGGAAGAAAGCGTATGTGAACTAAAGCGAACCATTCCTTCAGATTCGTAAAGCGTATTTTGCTCAGTGGAATCCAGTGTTCTAAACCTGGGTTGCAAGAGGTAACATTTTCGAGAAAATGTACTTTAAGAAAACTTTCCGGTAGAACTACACATTAAGAAACGTATCATACGATTTCTTCTCGTGTTTTCCAGAAGTCCGTTAAAGAAATATGATACATATTCTGCATACCACATGTTACAGCGCCGCGCACGTCGCAACTCTCCGTCCATTTCCGCAGCTGCTCGCCACAAGAAAGGTCAACGAAGTGGCTCTTCGCGATCCTGTCCGAGGAAAGGTTGGGAGGTGAATCGCACATGAAACGTTTCGTTGGCGCACCTCCGGGTTTCACGTAGTACCAAGAAAATCCACTCAAGGATCGGGCTCCAACCCAAATCTAATTCCCGATCGTTTAACTCTTCAGTTTGCCCACCAATGTGCAGGGCATAAATGTTTTACTAAATGTATTCTGTACCTATTCGCCAATTTCTTTCAACGATTTAGACGATAAAATACTATACTCAAATTAATCTGTGTACCCTGTTTCATATTTACGGGTCTCAGGACAAGGGAGCGTTCTTTCTCTTCCTCGTCGTAACGCCCTGTCAGCGCTCCACGACAACAAACATGGCGCCTGCCCTTCAAACGCATCGCGTAACTCGCGTCGCAGGGGTCTCCGCAGTTTCACTTGAAACGCCGCAGTTCGTGAGCATGGCGACCATGTTTGAGACGACGCCGCGCCCGCAGCGGTGGCAATGGAGGCGGCGGTGGCGACGAGGACGGCGGGCCCGGTGGCCGAGGGCCCCCGGGAGCTAAATCCGCCCCCGGAAGGCCGACCGACCGTCCGGCGCGGACGCTCGCCGCCGCCGCCGCCGTCCCCTCGCGTCGCCCCATCCCGCCGCTGCCTCCAGCTCGGCGCGCCACCGTCGCCCGCTACCCCCCGCCCTCCCAATCTGTAAAATAAGCCGGACTATTTTCGTAGACTGGAATCTGATTGTTGGCAGCGTCGAACGTGCCCAAAACGGGCGGAGCGCGCGCGGCGCGGGGTGCAGGCGCGGGCTGGGCGCTCGCCAGCCGCCCGCCGCCCCGCGCACGCATGCGCGAGCGCGCGCCGCGCCACCGCCCCCCGGAGCCGCCCCCAGCGCCGCCGCCGCCGCGCGCCGCCGTCAGACGCGGAGGCGAGCCAGCGCAGCCCGGCCAACCCAGCGCGAACGCAGGTAAGTCAGCGGCACGCCGCCCTCGGGCCCCGGCGCGAGCCCTGCCAAAGCCCAGGCCGAGGCGCGAACGAAAGCGAGGACGAGAGCGGAGGCGGCGAGTGGGCGAAAGCTAGGGCGAAGGGTCTCGCGTGCCCCGGGCGGCCGCGGCGGCGCAGAAACGAGGTCGAAGGCCTGCGCAGCGCCGCGCCGCCCGGGCGCAACGGGGGGGTTGGCGGCCCCTCCCCCGGGGGTCGACGCCCCGGCACCAACACAACGCGATCGAGCTCGCCAGGCCGCCCCCGCCGCCCGCGCCTCTGCCCGCCAGCGCCGCCGCCCCCGCCGCCCGCGCTCACCGCGCCCCTCGCTCGCTTGCGCCAGGCAATGGGAAAGAAGAAAAAGGTGGAGCCCAGCCCGGCGAACGCAGGCGAGTCCGCAGCTTCGCAGCCCGCCGCAGCCATGGGAGACGCGCCTTCTACCCCGGTGCCCCCGCCGGGGGCCGCCAGCCCGCAGACACCGGCTTCCCCGCAGAGCCCCGCTCCGCCAGGCCCGCCGCCCGCAGCCACCGCTACGCCTCCGCCCCGCGCCGCTCCGCCGGCGCCCGGAGCCTCTGCGCCGGCCCCGGCCCCGCCGCCGCCCGCCGCCCCCGGCAAACCTCTTCCAGCAGCGGCCCCGCCCGCCCCTCCGCCGCCGGCGGTCCCCGCTCCGCAGCCGGCCCAGCCTCCGGCTATGGCTCTGCCTCTGGCACCGACTCCGGCCGCAGCTCCAGCTGCAAAGTCTCCGGCAGTGCTCGCTCCAGCTCTGGCCTCTCCGCCAGCCTTGGCTCCGATTTCGCCCTCGGCCCCAGCAGCTGCCGTGCCGGCCTCAGGACCGCCTACTGCTCCGGCAGCCGCCCAGGCCCCCGTCATCGCCGCCGCGGCTCCCGCCGTGAGCGCGCCCCCTGGCCTCCCCGGGCCACCCAAGGGGGCCCCCGCCGCCGCCCCGCCACCGCCTGCCCCGGCCCCGGCCGCGGCCTCGCCCAAAGCAGCCCCGACTACCCCGCCGGCCTCACCCAAGGCAGCCCCGGCCTCCCCACCTGTCGCTCCGCAGGCCCAGCCGCCCAAAGGGCCGGCCGCTCCCGTGCCAGCTCCAGCCCCCGCTCCGGCCCCGGTGCCTGCCGCTCCCGCCGCCGCCGCCCAGCCCGCACCACCGCCGACTACCCCGCTGCCGCCACCGCCTGGTATCCCGCTGCCGCAACCGGCCGCCGCCGCCGCTGCTGCCGCCGCCGCCGCCCCGCAGCCGCCGTCACCTGACACCAAAGGCCCGAAGGCCGAGCCCAAACAACCGGCGCCCAAGTCCCCGCCCGTCAAGCCAGAGGCCAAGGCAGGAGCCGGCAAGCCCGAGCAGAAAGCGCCCGCTCCGAAAGCGGACAAGCCCGAAGAGAAGGCGCAGGGCCCCAAAGCCGACGCCAAAGCGCCCGCCCCCAAGGCAGACAAGAAGGTGGAGGAGAAGCCCGCAGACAAACCAGCTGAGCCCCCAGCTGCTGCTGCCGCCAAGCAGGAGAAGCCCGAAGCAAAAGCTCCAGCCGCGAACAAAGCCTCCGACAAGGCGCCTGCTAAGCCAACTGCTGACAAGCCTGCTGCAACTAAGCCCGAGAAAGCACCCGAGAAGGCCCCGGCTGGAAAACAGGAGAAACCGGCCGATAAAGCAGGCGGCAAGACAGAGAAGCCTGCAGAGAAAACCCCACCCGCCAAACAAGAAAAACCGGCTGACAAAGCTCCAGCTACCAAGCCTGAAGAGAAAGCAACCGCTAAGGCCGACAAGGTCGCTGAAAAAACAGCAAACAAAGGCGAAAAGGCAGCACCAGTGAAGAACCAGAAAGCAGAAGACAAACCACCCGCTGCCAAGCTCGACGCAAAACCAGCTGAGAAACCAGCATCACCAAAAGGCGAGAAGGCCGAAAAGCCCCAAGCTAACAAACCGGACGAAAAGCCGACAGCGGACGCTGCGGCCAAGGTAGATAAACCCGCCGAGAAAGCTGGCGGGGGCAAGCAGGACAACAAGGCACCTGAGAAAGCCGCACTCGTTAAACCCGAAGAAGGAGCTAAATCTGATAAGGCTCCTGCAGGAAAAGACAATAAGGCAACTCCAGCAAAGATAAAAGGAGCTCCAGCCAAGGCGGAAGAGAAGACTACTGAAAAGGTTGACGCCAACAAACAAAAAGCATCTGCAAATCAAACAGAAAAGGCTACTGCAGATAACAAGCCCGCTAAGAATGCAGAGAAGAAACCCGACAAAGCTGCACCTAAGACCGAAAAACCATCAGGGAACCAGGACAAACCGGCAGATAAGAAGGCAGAGAAAGGAGGCGGCAAAGCTGAGGCCAAAGGAACAAAAAAGCAAGACGCCAAGCCTGATTCAAAGGCAAACAAAGCAGGTGAAAACAAAGAGAACAAACCTGACAACAAAGTGGCAACAAAAACTGACAACAAAGCTGTTTTGAAGGAAGGCGACAATAAAACAGAAGGTCAAACTAAAGAAGAACAAGCAAGTGGTGCTGCAGGGGCTGAAAAAGTACCAGCCGCTGAAGCTACTGAAGCAGCAGCAGGTGAGGGAGATACGACCACCTCAAAGAAGAAGAAAAGAGGACGAAGGGGGAAAGGCAAAAAGGGAGGAGATGCTGCACCAGGTGAAGGTGGGAAATCTCAATCTGGAGGTAATGCGGGCTCGGGAGATCAGCCTAAACAAGGTCTAAGTGCTAGTGCTAAGAAGAGGAACAGGCGCAAGAAGAAGGCAGCGGCTGCAGCTGCCGCAGGAGCTGGAGGAGCAGAGGGTGCTGCAAAAGAGGGAGCTCCTGCTGCCCCCACAGCCCCTCCTGCTCCACAGGGGAAGAGTGGAGAGGAAGGACCTCAATCTCAGGAAAAAAAAAAACTTCAACCTCCCAACATGATTAAAAACCTTAATTTTGGCAGCCATTCCAGTGAAAAAAAGCCACACCACACGCAAAATAAAATGTTGCAGCCTGATGGGAAAACTATGTTTCAGCAGCTCCCTTTTCCAGAAATTCCACCAAGTAAACCATCTGATGCTTACGTGGACCAATTGACGAAGTGCTTACAGTTGCTGGTAAAGGCGAAAGAAGGACCTCGGCCAGATACTGATCCCCATCATATGACTGATAGTGACGATGAACTTGAGTATGACATAGTGCAGAGAACAGTGTTTTTGCCACATGCCTGTCACATCTGCAAGGCATTGTACAACAAGGAAAATGGACCTCTCCGGATTTGTGATCAGTGTAAAATGATATCTTATTGTTCCGAAGAGCATAGGAAAGAACATTGGCCTGTGCACAAAGATCTGTGTCAAGTTATTAGCAGAATATGCCAAGTAGAGAGGGTCAGTCATATTTTTGAAAAGTCAAAAGACTTGTCTCCAGAAGCATTCCGCCATGTACGCGTTCATTACATTATCCAAGCTATAGGAGAGTTAGGTCGTGACCTGGAACTCTGGGAGAAAGAAATGTTTTATTTCTGTAAAGTGTGTCACACTTGTTATGAAAGTGATCTGAGCAAACTGACTGCATGCAAAAAATGTTCCTATGTGTATTTTTGTCAACCTAATCATTTAAAATCTGATCATAGTGAATGGTGTAAAGATTTCAAATTATATGCGGACTTAATTCGATATCAAAGTCACAATGGGATGATACAACCCACACTTCCAAGTAACATTTCCATAAATTACACTCCATTAGCTAAAAACATGCATGAACACTTTTCAAGTCTCATGGGTAGCAGTATTTTAACTAAAGCATTAACTTATTCCGTCCTAACAGACATTGCAACATGTCCAATGACGATACTATTTGCTCTCCAGAATAGTACCATTCCATTGGATGTAATAAACTCTCTCACCATCCATCTTGTAGGAGCAGAAGCGCATTTTGAGGTAGACACAATGAAGAAATGGGAAATTTTCATTATGCATTTTCTCCCACAACTTAAATTTCTGAGAGTGGTGTTTGTGGGTCCTGAATTGAATGTGGACATACTTCCGGAACAACTGCTTCGCAGTGGAAAGTGTTGTGCAAAGTGTTCTTCAACAGGACGATCAGTAGTATATGATTTTCAGCCAACAACATTTTATCATGATTATGTGCAATCAAAAGAGTATTGTAAACCAGATTTGATATGTGCTTTTAATGCTGGCTTGTATAGAAGCACTGGGTTTGACAATACAGATACTTGGCCACCCAGTATAAATGCAATGTTGGGACCTCCATATGTGCCTGTGGTTGTAACAGCATACACAGCTGAAGAACTCCCACTTGATGTGTCACGAATGGAACAGTGCAGTCCTTTGAAAATTATTCTTCCTCCATCTCGCAATCCTTTCTCCAGTTCCAAACCAAGTCTAAATTTTGTCAGTGATGAAATAATGCCATTAATTTACAAAAACTTTTACATTTCCATTGTACAAGGTGTTGACACAAATCCAGTGAAATGTTGATTATTTGTGGTTAAATGTGGACACTAGAATGGCTGATGCTCAGCTGCTGAGTTGGCAGCAATGTAACAATGCAAATTTCTGTGTTGAAAAATATATTTCACTACTTAACTTTGGGCTTGTTTTCTTCTGTTCCATTTTTCCCTCAATGATTTTATAAGTACCTAACAAATTAAATTGAACATGAAAAGCTATTTATCTCTCTTACTGTGGCATTTTGTTTACAAAACTCTCTATGACTTACAATAGTAAGTAAAATGCTTTATTGCTCAGAAAATAGTAAATCTAATCAAATAATTCTATTCACATTTGAGGAATATTTCATATAGTTAATTACAAAAGTCAGAAACTATTAAAAATGAAAGAAAAAAGTCAAATATTTCCTCTTAAAAGAAAACCGTAACTTATTTGATTCTTATTTTTGAAATATTTGAAATGGAATTTACTAAGTATCTAATAATATCAGATTTAATTTTAAATGCACTTTGTATTGAGATAGCAAAATGCAATTATAATTGTCTTGATTTTCATGGATTATTGATAAGTAGGCCTCTTCTATTTTAGGTAGAAATTTGAACTGGCATTTGTTTACTAGACCATTTTATGCATTGGTATTTTTCATTTTTATGCATATTAGTATTTTTATCCGTTTTAACATGCACACCTTTTTATTTAATTCAATTCATTACAGTAAGAGAAAAAAGCCTTCATGTACTAAAAATAATTTTCTCAAATAAACAGAAATGTTTTTTGTGGAGTATCTCTCAGCCGAGGCATCTCACATAAATATCCTAGAAAGTCATAACAAGTAGTCACTGTTTCCCAGGTATGAAATGTTTCTTTATTATACAAATTACTGTCACAGAAACCTGTCTTTGTGCACATAAAATAAAGATTCTTCTACATACTAGGATAATGTGAGTTTAAACATGTTCTTCTTAAGTTAAGATGAAACAAAGCTGGAGCCCATTCTATCCTCTGGGCACAATAAAAAAAAAGTTTATTCAATTAACTTTTGTACTTTTGTAAACTATAATAATTCAAAAGAATTATTATAAAAGCTTTATTATCCAATACAAGAATCTTTTTTGTGAAAGTCATTTTTTCTTTTGGTCATGAAAATTAGATTTGATTACGCAGAGTTAAAAAGTAAGGATATACTTTAATTGAAGATTTTATTATGAATACATAACAATTTACATAGGTATTTCTGGACAGTTTTATTGTTATTTGATTTCCTTCTCACGAAATGGTAAGAAATAAAAAATAATCATTTTTAGAGCCAAACTCAAAATGAACTTCAATATTCAGATTTTGTATTAATGTCTATCTAACAGTCATTAAGAATAATATTTCCTCTTGTTGTATCAAATTTAAAAAAATATTCGTTATCAATTAAGAAAATTCTATTGACCAATATACCATCCATCTATTTTTATTCTAAGTATTATGATAGATAACCATTACCCATTTTGTCTATTAATATTTTGATGTCAACCAAAATAATCCAAGATGCATTACTTTTCTCATGGTGGAAATAACATGGTGATTATTTCCACCATGATTTTTCTAAGAGTGTGCAAAAAATGGGCCGCATGCATAATATCTGTTCTATGTATGATTTGTTTCTTTCTTACAGAGCTGCATGAACTTACAACATCCTTTTGACCTAGTTAACAAGGAAGCTCTAACTCTTGGATAAACAAGTGTTTGTGTTGATATTCAGGGTGTTGAAATAGGACCCTTCTATCTACTGTACTTTGAGTGGAAACTTTCGTACTGAAGGTTTTTTATTTTTCTAATATCTTTCTATATTCTACATAATGATAACATTAGATTCATGCTTAGTTTCATCTGATCTCTTTACTAAATCATATTGAGAGAATAATAAAAGTGTATTACAAATTTCCAAGAGATACTACATTATACAGGGATTGTAGTTTAGCCTACCTATGTGTTAAAAAAATGAGGCCTCACCATGGTATATTTATTTTGATCTTTTTATGTATACTTTTTTGTCTAGTATCTCCAATGCCATTCTTCCTTTACAAAGCTTCCTGAACTAAATAAATGTTTCCCAGATTACTACAAAAAATCCACAGAACCAATATAACGTTAGGACTGGAAGAAGGAGGTCTTTAGTTAATTATAACCTGGAAGCACTCCTGAATAATTACAATATACACCGAGTATTTAGGCTATTTATCATGCTGGTAAAATTCTTCCAATACTCAAAAACATGAGTCTTTAAATTTATTAATTTTCCATTTTAGGTAAATGTATGCAATATTAGAGTTACATTTACTATAGAAATATTTAATGTATTTAATATTTGAGTAAAAATACAGGTTGATAATAACATGACATGGCAGAATTAAGAAATTAAATCTATGAATTTTATTCATTCACTAATTTTCAGTCCTTCTCAGCTTAACTGCATTCCCTCTAAATAAAAATCTTGAAAAAGGACAATGGACTGATAAAAACTGAAAGCAAAAAATGGATTCTAAAAAAAAATTGGCTACCTTAGAATCAATTGATTAATTGTACCAGTTGTAATAGACACAAATATAAAGTTCAGCTAGTGAAATAATTTTTGGGTTGTTTTTAGAACTTTGCATGCTGTTCCAAGAATATACAATGGTCTTTTATAGTGCAGTGACCTTTTAGTCATGATATTTGAGCCACAAACTAAAAGTCTAATGACTGACAGCTGGTATTCTGCCAGCATAAAAATAATCTATTGGAGAGATTGTGAGTAGCATTCAGAAAGTCATTTCTACATCATATAAATTACACATGTAATAATTACAACTTTACAACTTAAAGGCATAGCCACTATAAAATTATATTAATTGATAATTCCAATATTAACTGTCTAAATATGAAAAATTAAAGAAAAAAAAAACTTTTATTTTTTTCAACTTACAAATAAATGTAAATCAACCTTCAGAAATGAAAAAAAAATAGAACCACCATTAACCAAACAACTACTTTGTTGTCACTTTCAACTCAGACTTTCGTCCAACATTCAGTCCAATATTCTAACACTCGAAATGGACACAAAACTCCCTTTCAAAATATTTTATAGAGAAATACAAAAATTCTCCCAGAGAATCATAGATAATTTTTAACATTCTCATAAGCTCACAAAACTGGGTTGAAGTGTACAAGACAACAAATATAAATGCAAAGTCTATCTTTTTCATAAACATTTTCATAGGTTATTTTAATATGGTTTTCCCTCAGAAACTTCAAACAATAAAAACAAAATGTAGATCTGGTTCCATTGTTTTCTACAAAACATACCAAAGTGTTCTGAAGAAAGTAATTAAACAAAGCAAACTGTTGGTGAATAAGAAACTCACAGCCAAAGCATAAAAAAAATGGAAAAAAATAAAGTAAAGGGAATGTGGAACACTGAAAAATCCTTTAAAGCAGTTAACAGAAACTAAGAAAATTGAACTTCACAAAAAAATAATGTTTTGCTCAAAATCTATAGAAAATAGCAAAACCATTCAATATACATTTTTCAGTAGTTGACAAAAAACTTCATTTATCATCAAAAATCTTTATGTAACAGAAATAAGCAGACAAATACCGTCATGACACCAAATGAAAATTTCATATGTCAATGAAACATCATCCTCAGAAATACTAAAAATTGTCAATAAAATGAAAAATAAATTCTCTTGAAGATTGGATAATATCAATGACTCGCTCATTTAGCAATGGTCACCATACATAACAGATCTGCTCACTAACCTTTGTAATCACTCCATAATGACAAACATCTTCCTAGAAACTCTCAAAAAAGGTCAAGTTAAATCTTTATTTACAAAACCCACGGCCTAGTGAAATACGAGCCAATATCCTTACTTTTAGGATTTTCAAAATTTCTAGAAAATCTTTCAATGATAAACACAGAAACTTTCTTAATACAAATTACATACTGACTGAGGCCCAACATGAATTGAGAAATGGTAGATCTAAAGAGAGCTGCCTTCTTGTTTCTAAATGACACATTTGATCTAAACAACAATTCTCTGGTGAGAAAGAAATTTGCATCACTCTGTTTCTAGATCTGATACAAGCAACTGATAATTTTGATAATTATATACTGCTGTGAAAACCTGAAACTTTCAGGAAGTAGAGGCACTAGCAACTAGAAAAATTCTAGCTGCTCAGTGAATTTGTGACACCAAGTGACAGTGGTGTTATTACTCATGAGCCATCTGAGAAAAACATAAAACATCTGTGGCATGGTCTGCAGTTTGCAGAACATTTTCCTAGCAATGTTGTCAGTGAAATTCAAATAATTTATATTCTTTATGGAATAATTATCAAAGTTTGACTCCTGTGTGAAGTCAATTGACCTAATATAAATGACACTCAATGTATTACAATCCATTTTTCTCAACAAAGAATGATTAATTATGGAGTACCACAAAGCTCAAACTTTGGATGTATATACTTCTTACATACATCAGCTATATGCCTCTGATTCTAAAAAATAACAAACTAGTTCTATTTGCAGATGACATGAACATTATTATCAAAGCAATAAAAAACAAAGAAGCACAAATAGTTCTAGCAGCACTTGTAAAATTGTTCCAAAATTAATTGATTGATTGATGTTTCTGGGCACATCAAGTGCTGTAGTCATTGGTCATATTAGTACAGGGAATGTTTTATCCTGGGAGGTGGCGGTATTTCTCTCCCACTGGATGATGAGATCCTGAGCTGACCTATGTGTTGGCAGGGAATTTGTCCCTCTGAGGCTCCTTCCTATCCTCCAGCAGAGCACTGCCCTATCTGGAACAAGTTCCAAGCTCCTGACCGGTCTCCTGAACTGTCTTTTCTAGATGATCTGGACTGGAACTCTCATATTAAAGATCTCAATAACAAGCTTACCAAATCATGTTATGCCATATATCCTTAACACAAACTTTTAACCTAAATACATTAAAAAATAGATGTTCTTTCCACATATACATACCTAAAATATGTAATCATATTCTGTGCAAACTCTCTAGAAAATATCCACACTTTCATAATCTAAAAATGAAAACTGAGAACAATGATAAACACTCACAAGCGAGTGTCCTGTAAACCACTGTTGAAAAAATTAAAAATTCTACTACTCTTCTGCAAGTACACATTTGAAATAATGCTCATCACAAAGAAGACCATTCTGAGAAACAAGGATTCTCTTAAGTTAAACCAGAAATTTATAACAGCCCTTAAGAAAAAATGGATTTCGACCAAAAATGTATTGTGATGCAAAAGAAATCTACATGTCCCTCTTAATGAAACTACACTCTTCCAAAAACATTCACTTATAGAAGGCAGTATAAAAACTCCCCATTGAACAAAAACCTAAATCCAATCTATGCTTTTAAAAATTAACTGAATGCTTTTTGGTTAAACCATATGTTCTTCACTAGTAAAGAGTATACAAATCATAAATATGCAACTAAATCATTGTAAACTTTTAATTCCTTTTCTTTTATTTGTTCCATGTCTGACTTCCCAAAATTGCTTGGAGGGCTAAAAGAATGGACCTGACCCAGGCTTCATGATCATTCTAACATTTGTTTTATGTTACCATGCTCTTTTCTACAGCTAATTGTATGTAATTTCTGTACCTTTTGTATTCAATACCATAAACAATGATTAAGTTATACACAAGTAGAAAAATTTTGTTGTACATGGCTTGTGCTGCTTATGTAACAAATAAATTTTGTCACCAGTGTCATCACCACCACCACCACCACCACCATTATATTCTTTACTAGAAAAATTTTATACAAAATGAAGATACTTTTATTTTTTGATTTAAATAATGCATGTGTCAAAGTTATGATTTTCAGACAAATTATGCACAATCTTGAAATTAATATTTACACTTTTGAGAATACTTGTAATTTTATTTTGATTTAATAAGTGAAAAAAACGTAATTACGCACATCAGATCTCATTAGAACTAAAAGGATTACAAAACAATTTACTGAATATAGAGAAAACTAAAAAAATTTTTTGAGTATCAAGTGGGAGATCATAAATTCTGAAGCCAAAAGCCTAAATAACAGGGGAATGAAGGAAAATTTGATGAAGGGGGAAACATGAAACATAAGGGGACTAAGGTACAAAGAGAAAGATCTTGAATGGGAATTAAAGCAACAATATATTAAAATAGCAATGATAATTGAAACAAAGAAGAAATGGAAAAAATTATAGAAATGGACCCATACATGATGATATATGCAGGAGTAAAGAAGATGAATGGGCATTCTTGGGTGTAGTCATCTTAATAGACCAAGAACAAAAAACAATATCCTACACTATGAATGGGTATCACACAGAATAGTAGTGGTGAGAGTGGAAATCAGAGTACAAAAAATGACAGTGATAGGGATTTATACATCAATAGGAGATAACTAGACTGAAACACATGAATTCTCTGACAAATTACAAGAAACCTTAGACAAAACAAAGCAGGATGAACTTGTTTTGCATCTGGACAATAAATGTAACTTCACTCGCTGCACCCAAGAAGATGCATGCAATTGTACTCCCTCCATATACAACATATTTGACTCGTCATACACGATTGTAATTGTATTTGTGACTCAATAAATATTATTATTAAAAAAAAAAAAACAAAAAAAAAAACCTACTAATACTATCAGGTGATTTTAATGCAAAAATAAGGCATAAAGAAATACAACTATGAATAGGTCCAGAAGGAGAACAAGTGACTAACAACAAGGGGAAAATGCTGATAAATTTATGTACATACCACAACTTGATAATAACGAACAGCTGGTTCAAGCACAAAAATAACATTAAGTATGCATAGGAAGCAAGGGGATAAAAATCGATCATAGACTATATAATAATCAAAATTCACCCAAGACTAATAACAAAAGACACAAGAGTATATAGAGGAAGTGAGATAAATAGTGACCACTATTTACTTGAAAGCAAACTAATGATTTAACAAAGACCAAAACAAAAATCAGGAAAAACAACAAAATATATAAAAAACAGTTCAAAGTACAGCTCTTAGAAGAACAAAGCATCAAGGAGTTGTATCAAACAAGAATATGAAATGAAATTATGAAACAAAGAGAGAATGGGGAAAGCTCAGAAGGAAAATGGGGAAATATTAAACCAGACAGTAAAGAGAGCAGCTGAGGAGGCAATCTGCTATAAGCAAACAGAGAACAAAAAATGGTTGTGAACTTGGAATGATGTATTGACCTATTAATGGAAAAGAAAAAAAGCATATAGAAGATACAATTGAAAAGTATTCAAGGTCAAATAGAATACAAAAAGGTAAGAGCCCAAGTATAAAGAACAACAAAAAAGATTAGAAGAGAAGACTGGGAAAATATTTGTAAAATGCCTGGAGAGGGTTGTAACCAGACCACAAAGACTAGGGTTGAAAATACAGAAGAAATTAAGTATGCAGAAGAGGGACAATAAAAGTACCAACATTATACCCAAAGATGTTCAGAAGCACAACTACAGTAAACTATAGTATGATCAAGAGGAAGAGGAAGATAAAGAGGAGAAGGAAGAAGAAGTGGAAGACGAAGAAAAAGAGGAAGAAGGACAAGGAGAAGAAGACGAAGAAAGGAGAAGAAGACGAAGAAAGGAGAAGAAGAAGAAGAAGAAGAAGAAGAAGAAGAAGAAGAAAGGAGAAGAAGCAGGAGGAGAAGAAGAAGGAGGAGGAGAAGAAGAAGAAGGAGGAGGAGGAGAAGGAGGAGGAGGAGAAGGGGGAGGAGGAGATGGAGGAGGAGGAGACGACGACGACGAATACGACGGCGACGACGAATACTACGGCGACGGATACGACGGCGACGACGACGACTTCGACGGCGACGACGACGAATTCAACGGCGACGGCGACAAAGACGACGAAAAAAGGCGAAGACGAAAAAAGGCAACGACGAAAAAAGGCAACGACGAAAAAAGGAGTCGACGAAAAAAGGCGACGACGAAAAAAGGCGACGACGAAAAAAGGCGACGACGAAAAAAGGCGACGACGAAAAAAGGCGACGACGAAAAAAGGCGACGACGAAAAAAAGCGACGACGAAAAAAGGCGACGACGAAAAAAGGCGACGACGAAAAAAGGCGACGATGAAAAAAGGCGACGACGAAAAAAGACAGAGACGAAAAATGCAAAGACGACGACGACGACGATGAAGACGACGACGACGACAAAGAAGACGACGACGACAAAGAAGACGACGACGAACGACGACAAAGAAGACGACGACGACGACAAAGAAGACGACGACGACGACAAAGAGGACGACGACGACGACGGCAAAGAAGAAGACGACGACGACGGCAAAGAAGAAGACGACGACGACGACAAAGAAGAAGAAGAGGAAGAAGAAGACGACGACAAAGAAGAAGACGACGACGACGAAGAAGAAGACGACGACGAAAAAGAAGACGACGACGACCACAAAGAAGACGACGACGACCACAAAGAAGACGACGACGACGACAAAGAAGAAGAAGAAGAAGAAGACGACAAAGAAGAAGGAGAAGAAGAAGAAGAAGACGACGACGACAAAGAAGAAGACGAGGACGACAACGACAAAGAAGAAGACGACGACGACGACAAAGAAGAAGACGACGACGACAAAGAAGACGACGACGACGACGACAAAGAAGAAGACGACGACGACGAAGACGACGACGACGACGAAGAAGACGACGACGACGAAGAAGAAGACGACGACGACGAAGAAGTCGACGACGAAGACGAAAATGAACGAACGAGACGGAAAAGAACGAACGAGACGGAAAAGAACGAACGAGATGGAAAAGAACGAACGAGACGGAAAAGAACGAACGAGACGGAAAAGGACGAATGAGACGGAAAAGAACGAACGAGACGGAAAAGAACGAACGGGACGGAAAAGAACGAACGAGACGGAAAAGGACGAACGAGACGGAAAAGAACGAACGAGACGGAAAAGAACGAACGAGACGGAAAAGAACAAGACGAAAAATAAGAAGACGAAAAATAAGAAGATGAAGAAGAAGACCAAGAAGAAAATAAAGAAGAACACGAATAAGAAGACGGAGAAGAAGGAGAAGAAGGAGAAGAAGAAGGAGAAGAAGGAGAAGAAGGAGAAGGAGAAGAAGGAGAAGGAGAAGAAGGAGAAGAAGGAGAAGAAGGAGAAGAAGGAGAAGAAGGAGAAGACGGAGAAGAAGGAGAAGATGGAGAAGAAGGAGATGAAGGAGAAGAAGGAGAAGAAGGAGAAGAAGGAGAAGAAGGAGAAGAAGGAGAAGAAGGAGAAGAAGGAGAAGAAGGAGAAGAAGGAGAAGAAGGAGAAGGAGAAGAAGGAGAAGAAGGAGAAGAAGGAGAAGGAAAAGAAGAATTAAAGTGCAAGTAAGCGGGAGAGTGGTTGTCTATGCGCTACAGTTTTGGCATAGATTAACGAGGTATATATCATTACTCCATGGTTTTGGAGAGAAATACAAATATTTTCCGGAGGGAAAACTAGTGGTGCTAATACAACACATACTTTCTCCCCGACAATTTCACGCAAAGTTACGCGAAAAGTACTCAAATTTTTGAAAAATTGTACTTAACTGATTTCATTAACGAAAAGAATGTCCATCTTCATAACTGATGTTGTAGGAAGGCGCCGAAAAAATTTTGAACTTTTACAAGTTTCGAAAAATCGTTTTTTTAACGAAAATGAGACCTGCACAATTCTCTTAAACGTTCTTCACATTGTCCAACAACACAATTTAATAAAAACCGGTGGAAATATTTTTTTAAATCTTGTAAATGCCACAGGTGCTTCATGTAAAGAACCCCCGAAATTAAAATATTGATTCCGAATTCAAGGGGCCTGATATCTAGGATTGATATCTAGGACCCTGGATTCTACACCATGTGTTATAGGATTTTTTCTATATTTTACAAAGGGATTTATCCATTTTTTCGTGGTGTGCGTTTTCTGGCTAAAATCCGTCTTCCGGCGCACGATTGCATAATTACTTTTTGTACGAAGTTCCTTTGAAAGGGTGAGAGAGTAAAAATATTGGAGACATTTTTGAGAAAAATGTTTAAGATTCGAATAAAGAACTCCCCCCCAAAAAAGAATTAAAATATCAACTGGAAAGTCCTCGATTTCGTGCATATCGTTCGGGGAATATCTATTTTGGAAAAAAAATCGGTTGAGGTCTACCATGGACATACATTTTGCGGTCAATCGGTACTTCCGAATCAAGGACCCACAAAATATGGATTCTGACGACACAATATGTAAGAGGTAATTTACTACTTAGAGGAAAAAAGATTTATCCACTTTTTCGAAACAGGGTCCTCATAATACGAGATTTTCTGTGGAAAAATTGCCAATTTCTGACACAGCATTACATTACGTTCAATTCGCGACGTACGTTGTAATGCAGAAGAATAAAAATAAACCGGATACTACTACCTCAAACCATGTTTTATTATCTAAAATGGAGCATTATCTTGTTGAAAGCTAACTACTGGGCGATTCAATGTCAAAAAATGGGTGATTCAATGTCAGTTCTGAGGTAACGAAGAGATGCTAAGACGTGTTCTTTGGTGTATTTTTTAAAATTTTTTTAATGTCAAGAAAAATTGTCTGATGTACTATGAAGAGAAGTTGAACTGCGCGTTTTCTTGAACTGTAGGATCCATACCTAATTGAACTTGTCTACGATATTCCTAATATGATATTCCACTATCTTCAGATTGTCAATAAGATTTTATTGGATTTTTATGTTCAGATTTTTTTAGACTGTCATATACATATTAAAACCAAAAAATTAATAAAATCAATTAAGATACAAACATTCTTTTTATTTTTTGAAATATTTTTCATCTCTCAACGTTTTGAGAAACACTTTTTCTCTTCTTCAGGATTCTCATCTTCAGAATAATAATAAACAAAAATTATCATAAATTTAATTAATATTTTCTAACTTTTAAGATTATAGTTAAAAATTGAAATATATTAAAGCAATATACACCAGGTACAAATGAACTCACCTTAATAAATTTTGTCATTATTTTTTAAATCTGTTTTTATTTTATATAAAATTACTGCACCTTCCAAGGAAACCAATCTTTAACAATCCCCATGTTGTCACAGGCCATTCCGCCTGTCTATCTGTCTCTGTCTATGTCTCTGTCTATCTGTCTTTCTG
>BLKR01010019.1:0-73495 GCA_011170035.1 Teleogryllus occipitalis
GCATAACTGTTTCTACACAATTAGAGACTATACTGGGCATCACAAGAAAAGTAACATTAATTTTAACAATGATACATCATGCATTAATTACCATTTGGACTGTTTAAATGAGTATAAACAACCTGTAACAACTATTGTACTACAGCTTCCGGGTCAATGACCCCCATCTCGGTCAGGTTTTTCGTCCAGTTTCCCTGATTCATTGAGCAAATGCTGAGATGGCCCTTGTTTTGCTTCTGGACATAAATGTAACTTCATTTTCTGTGCACGTCTTCTAGAATTCAGTGGGAAATACAATTATTCAAATTATCGTTTCCACGTTGTCGCGGCAGGAAGCAATAAGAGCCAAAATTTATTGCTTATTTATCCTTGAAAATAGATTTTATTACATGGGAGTTTTTTTGTTTTTTTTTTTTCCCTTTCAAAATTCAAAATGTATTGCTTATTTATCCTTGAAAATCGATTTTATTACATGGGAGTTTTTTTGTTTGTTTTTTTTCTCCCTTTCAAAATTCAAAATTTATTGCTTATTTATCCTTGAAAATAGATTTTATTACATGGGAGTTTTTTCTCCCTTTCAAAAATTCAAAATTTAAGTAGTATATGACTTAGTGTAGGGATCACAGAATTTTGAAAATGTGCACACAATTCACTTTTCCCCATAGCACGTCATACGCAGTTTTTAACTGTTTTTTTGACGTAAAAAATAAATAAATAAATAAATAAATAAATAAATAAAAACTGCGTATAAGATACATTTCTCTGCGCTGTCCATCGTCTGGCGGTGTCTCATCATTTCCATTGTCGCCCCCTGGCCGGTTGCCCCTCCAATGGTTGGTTAGTTAGTGATTCCGGGCGCGTCAACAGAGTAAATCATTATTCCCGTAAGTTTGCGTGTTTTTCCTCGGGAGATTGCAAAGTGATCTTCTTCCTCTGGATGGCGATCCAGCGCTGACCTACTGTGCTAGTGGGCCCCTACAGGACTCTCCCACCTGCGGGACACCGTCTCAGCCACCGTCAGGACTCGAACATAGGACCTCCTGGTCAGAGGCGCTGCAGTGCATCATCAGTTGATGCACTGAGCTACCGCTCCCCCCGGTCTCTCCGTCATTCAACGTGGAATCGCCAGACCTGAATAGCTGTTGGCTAACTATTTGCTAGGTTAATGCGTCACATTCTTTTGTATGCTTCACGAGAAAAATTGTAATTTTTTTTAATATGCGTTAGAACTTAACAGATACTCTACGATGACGATTACTTCATATGCCCAAGGCCCCAAATTTGTGCCCCAGATGACCGATGTATAGAGCGTTTCTAAACAGGTGGTCCTAGGCTTCAAATCGTGACGAAGGCGGATTTGCGTTACTATACAGCTACGTATTCTTCCGTTGTTTTCTCCCCAACCTGGCGAATGCCGGAGCAGGAGCAGTAACTTAAAAAACGGCTATTTATCTAGAGCTTCTGGTAGATATCTTGAAGTCGTCTCATTACATCATTTCTTCCTAGTTTTCGCCATCATCACTCTTGAGATTCAATGACGAAAGATTGAGCGGTCCCTAATCACCAATAAAAAACAAGATTTCTTGAATGTCGTTTTCTGAACCATTTATCAATATTTTGAATATGTTGCCTCTATCATTGAACTTGTTGTTTGGAGCGTATTCGAAAATGAGCTCGCAGGTGTGATATTGTCAATTATACTGGTGCAGCGCCGGTTCAGAACCGGTAAGGGACTGAACGTTTGACATTCCTTAACAGGAAAACAATTTGATTTTAATGAGCCCAGAAGACATCTGCATTTCAATTTCCGAAAAATACGTTAAAAACTGCACTAATCCTCTAAAGAGCTGAAAATGTTACTGAAATCTTGCACGAGACAATTATTTCAATTACGTCTGTAGCGCGACCATACTGCTACCAAATGCATCTAATGTTTTGTCGACTCAATCCAATTCACCGCTGATGCGAAAGAGCAAATTCAGCCGAGCCGTCCCCTCAGCGTTAATAGCGCTGTATGTACACACAAAAGTTAAGTGCAGGGCAATCAACGAAGAAAGTGGATGCAGTAATGATGGAAAGACGGAAATCACGCGAATAGAGGCGCTAACAGCGTATCGCCGCGGCGGAGCAAATGACGCACTCGGTATGGGGACTTTAATCTCCCACAGAATAGCCACCGCAAAGTTAACTTGGTTGTTTGCGGAATAATTTCGACGTAGCCTTGTTGCATTTGGTCCACGAACTATTTCTTAAAAGCTTAGAAAAATTTTGAATGAAGCATGTGCTCAAGTTTAGACATCTCTGCATCCTCCACAATCGAATGCCGGCGGGCACCTTCCCCTCTGGACTTCGTGGCGTTGCCACACGTTCGGAAGATTGATTGATTATTTTGTGTTTCCTGGCGCAACAACAGTAAGTGTAAGCAGTGTGCTATATCTCGGGAAATAAAATCGTTCCTCCCATGCTAGAACACCAGCTCCGGCGCCGACCTCCACGTCAGCTTGTGGGGTTTCTCCCTCCTGTTACGGCCGCCAACGGGGCACCGCTCCAGTCGGGACAAGCTCTAAGCTCCCGACTGGTCTCTGGATATGTATATAATATATAATAATATAATATTATTATCATCATCACCCTGCATTGGCATGGATGTATTTGTGATTGTCTTTTCACCCCTCATCATGATCGTATCACCTCATAGTTCATAACTCAAGGTTAACAATCGTATTTGAACAACGGATACAGCCGAAAAATCTGTTCCTCCTGGCGAGTAAAAATACATTAATCTCTCCAGGATAAGTATGACTGGACCTCGGAGAATAACCTGTAGCGGGGTCCGAGATGGCTGATATTTGCATAAAAATATAAATACATAAAATAATAATAATAATAATAATAATAATAATAATAATAATAAAATTATTCAATTATTATATTAATTAATTAATACATGCAGGAAAGTATTTAATTTTACGATGTTTTTGGATTGTTGCAGTGGTGATGCAGCCCTTTCGAGTGGAGGCCCTGGGCGCCACTGTGATGCGCGGCAACAGCGCCATCCTGCGTTGCCAAGTCCCGGCCCACGTGCGTGAATTCGTGACAGTCACGTCATGGTTACAAGATCGCAGTTTCAACATATACCCCTCCAGTGACGGTGGTAAGTGGAAGTGCAGCCAACGTATTTGCCGCGAGATAATGGATCCTTGTAAGAAGTGTTCGCGGTTTCACTTCGTTGTATATGGAATAATATGTGTGTTGAAATGTGCTGTATCCACACATTGTGTAGATACAGTGTAATTTGGGATTTCATTATTAGCTTTTTTGTTAAGATATTCTGTAAATCAATGTACTACAATAAAATATGGCCCATGTTATTACAAAATAATCAGTGTAGAACAACTATATATTGTCATTTTATTAATGCATTGGCAACAACGCCAGTAACGGCAACAGCGCAGGTTTCTTTTTAACATCAAACTTAAGAAGGTAATTACGTTCAACCTTAAGATGCTAATAATATCTAATAGCTTGGGATATGCCAACGCACGATTCTGTGTAGCCTAACCTTTGTAGGTTGATTTCAATTGAAATATATTTTGCCTACTTCGGTTTTATTTTCCTGTTGTGAACTACAAGCTGTCAATTCGTTGTTATGATAAATTATGTTATATTTTTTTAACAGTTTCTAGATTCTAGATATGGAGTTTAGATTTTCTGCTTTTCATAGTAATATTTTTCTTGTAGACGTAAAAGGAAAAATACACGAGAGCTGAGTGGCAAAGTGTGGCAAAAAGTGGCAAATTGAATTATCATTTGGAGAGATTCTGGGTAAAGGTTGCGATATATCAGAAGATGGACTAAAAATGTATTTTTCAAAGCAAAGAGAATGCATGAAGGAGAGAATAAGAATATGGCGGGGGGAGAAGATTCTGATGGTGCTATTAATTTGTCAGATGGTAGTGGCTGCAGTGGAGAATTTGATCTACATACACTTTAGTACAATGGAAAGGGTGTCCAAAAGTGGAAAGATTCGCCTTTCAAGTTCAAGAGAAGAGTGTAAAGAAGGCAATGGTCACTGTGCTTGAGTGTGTCATTGTATGTTTGTGATTGTCCGTTTCATCATCATCATCATCATCATCATCATCATCATCATCATTTCCATACCTCATCCCCCAGGGCAGGTTATTTATTCAAGCAATTTCAAAATTACAACTATATAAATATATTGTAGGTAAATACTATTTTTATCATTCAGTAAACACTCTCTAAAATAATAATAAAAATAAAATAATAATAATAATAATAATAATAATAATAATTTAAAGCATAACAGATTGCAAATATTTTATCTTCGAGGCTTATTTCAATTTCCTATCATTTCGGGACACCATTTGTCCACTTGTCTCAGATCCTAATTGTAGTACTTATTTTGCACTTTTTATACAGTTTGCATGTAGAAATTATGTACCTGTTGGAGTTAGTTTGAAACCTGTAGTAACATTTAATTTTGATTATGAAATTGGACCATTCATGATTTTTACCATTCCGCCGGAATGTGCAATCACTGAACTTGATAATGTATTTATAAAAGAAAATATGCTTCACTGCCTAATACTTGATAAGAAAGAAGAAAAAAGTTTTAAAATTTGAGGCATTCCTTTTTGATTTTTAAAAATTACGTCACTCTCATCACTTCACTACTCCACGTATTTATAAAATAGAGTGTGTTGCTGGACAACGTTTCCAGTTTGGCCTTTTCAACTCGTAACACAAACTTTCATGATCTCGATGTTAAAGATGACCTGTAACGCAAGGCTTTACTTTTAATGACGGCCATCTCTCGTGCAAATGTTCGTTCAGCGCATAAAAACACGCCAACAATCATTTGGAAACACGTATTTCATCTTCACTGAATATGCGATAGCGGAGTACTGTAAATCGTCCTTGTTATTGCCATGTCTCGGCGAATGATAGGGTCCTCGCTCTCCGCCAGCTGCCCGAGGATTCATTGGTCGTTTTTCAGTGCACGGACGCACAACGACCACCCAAGGGGACGGTGACAAACGAACCCCACTTTTGCATGCATACTATTGGTTGCTAGCCCTTTCCATCGCTTCTTCTCCTTTGTCTGCATTATTCAGTTGGTTTTCTACTTCCGTTGTGCAGAATAAGTTACTGAACACGACGCTTTCAGTTGTCATCAAACACGTATGTCCAACTTAACGACCTTGTAATATAAATCCCATCTTCGGGCTCATCAGTTCAGTGGACGTAAATATATAACACGAACTTCTGTGAAATATTTTGATGAACACTGAGAGTAAGTCTTTGGGAGAAGATGAGCCAGTTGACGGCATGCAGCACTTTCAAGATAGCCTGATAAGAAAAGCGGCGTATAAAATAAGTCGTTTGGAATGATAGTCTGGGGAAAACGAAAAAACTGTGACGTAAAATTGGGTTACATTGGTTATGAGGTTTTAATTATATATATATATATATATATATATATATATATATATATATATATATATATATATATATTAAAAAACACGCTGAAAGCTGATTGCTTCAGGATCGTATATAACGGTGATTTGACGCGCACTAAGCAAGGGAAGACTAGGGAAGAAAGCTTACCTGCAAGTTATAGTAATTGCCATTAAGTATGGAACAAACGGCACACAATTTGGATAATGTAACCCATTGATATGGTACTTCATTTGAAATTCTAGGATTTTAAATGTAAATTATTCCCATTGGAAGTGGTGCTCTCTTGTTCGATTTTCCACTAGAATACATGAATAAAATAACCCATTTTTTATTATGAATTGGAATCAAACAAGGATTGTGAGAAAAGAAAAAAAACAAATGTCTGGAATTGGGTTATAAAATTAAACGAACCTTCAATTATCCTATTTTCATTGAGGCAAATTTTACAAAAAAATATGAAAAATGTGACACTAATTATATATTGATGTCCATTAAAATTTACGAAGATGACCTACAAGACGACCTACTAGACGTGCTGTTTATACAAATACAAACCGGTTTCATCGCTGGCGTAGGATTTCAAGCCACATAATAAATATGTGAATTGTGTATAAAATAGTCACAAATATTTACTAGCTGGATGAAGGTAAGTTAAAGTATTTATTATAGATACATTTTATTGTACTTGACTATAACGAATATCTTGCATAGATTACAAAAATTTATGTATTTCTTTCACAAAATAGAATTGTGGCCATTGGGGCCAATTTGTGAAAGAATTCATTGCCACCCGCTCACTGATCATAGAACCCGTCGCGAGAACCTGTTACGACCTCGCTAACCACAAAACCGTGCTCCCGGCCGGCACACCGGCGAAGCTCCCCGAAAAAACACAGACAGGCGTTCACCGTAAGAGCTCCAAACGCACCACCAGCCCATCACTTCCCCAACTCCCTCCAGTACTCTCATTTCCCAGAGGCCCATGCCGTGCATTATTCTGTTGGTTGTGGGGACCGCACCCTCACGCCGGGCCCGCCCATTCCACCTTCCCCCCTCTCTCTCTCTCTCTCTCTCTCTCTCACACACACACACACACACACACACACAGTCTGCCACGCCCACCCGCGCCCATCGTCACAAAGCACGCCGATCGCAAATGTCACCGCGATCCTTTTTTGCCGTTTGCACGCGTGCCGCTCCCCGCACCCCGCCCTCCACCCCCCATCGCGAGGGGAGGGGGTGAAGGGGAAGGAAGGGGGATTCCCACGGCGGGCCCCTTTCCGCCCGACGCCCATCACGCACAGCGAACCACTCGTCGAACGGGCTGCAAGTGAGGGACGACGCGTGGGGCTGGCAAATGGGCTGCGTGGGAGGTGTGGGTGTATGTGTGAGTGTGCGTGTGTAGGCAGGTCTGGGCGGGGGTGTATGGGGGTGGGGGTGGGAGAGCGAGAGCGAGGACTAAACGCGTTCCGCTAATGCAAACCTTCATGCGGCTTCTGAAGAATTCACGCGCGGAAAGAGACGCCCCCTCCCCTCCCCCTCCGCCACGGAGCCCAATATTCGTATTACATGTGTTTGCGACAAATGGAACGTGTTGCCAACTGCGTGCGGGTAGTGAATTTCGATACAGCCCAATTCCATTTCGCGCTGCTCTCTGCGCCGACTGCGAGCCCCTGCACGTGTATAATACACGGATGCATTCATTAACACGGTGTGTTTGCTGTTTCCTCTTGCGTGGCTGTTGGAGCTTCGGATTGTACGACTCGCGGAGTCTCGAGGAGTTCTAGAACAATAGCTGAACTCGCTGGCTTTCATAGTGCACCGCTGTGTGTGTATGTTAGGCGTGTTCAGACAAGTTACGCGGGTGTTGCTTCAGGGAGATGGGAAACTCTGGAAGATTCCACATTCATTATATCATGCATTTAAAAAAATGGAATAAACTTCATAAATTCTCCATAATACATGCATAATTGGAATCTGTAATGGTTGATAATTTGAAAACTTTCAAATTTGAACTCCACCGTTTGCTATAATTCTCCGCATAAATTGTTTTAATGTAAATATCTTCTACTTAATCCTGTTAGCAGAGTCCCAATAGAAATGTCACATTCTCATTTAAATACAAGCGAAATGTCGATACAACGTCAATATTTTATTTTGCCTCCTCTGATAAGATGGTAGAATTTTGATGTTGTTTGAGGATTGAATGTGTATAAGAATGCCGACCAATACTATTAATTTAGGTGTTTGCTTTCAAAACCGGATCATTTTAATACGAGAATTTTCTAGAGAAACAAAACACTTCTCTACATGCGATATGATGTTAATGGATATGTGCTCGCCACATTTCACGAGAAATGAAGCTGAATTTGAACTATATCCCATCACGAGGTTATAAAATAAACTGAGCAAAACCGCCAAAAATGTGTATTTTCATAAATAATGGAATGAGTTGCTTTTGATTTCAAACACCTCAATTATCATAATCGAAATACGTTATTTAAATTGCACTTATGACTCCTGAATTGAGAATAATGAATGTGTATAGTGAAATTACATCTGTTCTTTTAACTCTCATTGAAAAATAGCAAGAACTCTGACTGTATTTGTTTTGAAACATCTAAAGCAGGGAATTGTAACATTTTTCTTGTATCTACCCATGGTTATTTATTTATTAATTGTGCCAAGTTCAAAAATCTCTCTCAGTTGTCAGTTATTTGATTCACTCTCTTTCGATTTTATAACAAATTGTATTGCTCGACTTCCAGTTTGGCTCTATGCCTAGATTTAACCTAATGATTACAATGTTCACGTAACAATATAGTCGACAATATATACATACCACAGAATTTAAACAAAAATAAATATTCTACTTTTAAAACATTAAACAAAATTACACAATCTAGTAGTGTGTATAGTAATTTGTTCTCTAATTAGAAATCAACTAAATAACATGTTTTGTTGTTATACGTGTATGATAGTAACATCTTAAATATTGGTCAGTTTTAATAGCTGAAAGTCACTTTAATGATGAAGATTAAAAACGCAGAAGCGTCTGTAATGTGCACATTTTATCATCTTGAATAAGCAATTGCACATAAATGGCAATAATTGTTATAATAATAACATAAATAACAGTTACAAATCAGCATTTTTGTAAATAAATCGATTTCAAATTATCGGAGGTGCTTCTGAGCTTCTGATCTTCATTATTGTGCTATAGTTACAAAATGCTGAGTTTTTTAGGCATACACCACACAATTCCATAGAGCGAATTGCGAGGAATAGTTTCTGCACGATAAAGTAACGTAAATGCACAAGAAAAATTCCTGAGTTTTCTAAACATCCTTTTAATTCAAATACCCGGTTACAATCTGATTAAAGATTCTTATTAAAAATTTGAATTCTTATAATTATTATTGCGACTTTGAAGAAAGACATGAAATGAATACGTAAGTTGTTTTGTTGAGTTTTATATTTATGTAGTGCCATTCTAATACCTAACAATTGGAGACCGATGGAAACATTACAGCAAATTGCAGATAAAACTGGAGCTCTGAAAAACTGACATTTGTAGCCGTAACAAGCTAATGTTTAACATATCTTTTTGCTAGCTGCATTAACTCAGAATCATCGGGACAGGATCAATGGGATGGCCGTGATGATGGTATGAGCCACATTGCAAACCGGCTCGCCGCTGGCGGTACTAGCAGCCGAATGTGGAGTTGAGGGCTCTAAATACAGAGTTTATTCCTAGCTACAATTTTTTGCTTTATAATTGCATCCTACAACATGTACTAACGACAGACTGCGTCATATTGTTATTTCTTTCTACAACTATTTGAAGTTATTCCAGCGAATTTTCGGTTTTTATGCTTGCTTTGGTACAATTTGAATTCAGGTCAAAGTATTGAAATAAATCAAACAACAATTTGGATTATCTGATACGACAGCGGTATTGAAATATTGGAAATATTAACATTTGTTTAGACTTCATTTAAAACATTTAGAGACAAAAAATAGTTAAGGCTGCCAAGGAAACAGTAGTAGTCGTTATGAAATACAAAGAATTTTCAGATTTATAGAAACACGTCCGGTATAGTTGATGTAGCAGTGTTCCTTAGAAATAACCTTAGTAATTTAGATTTCTTCTTTTATACGAATATATGACGTATGTACGAGATATCTATTAATACTTTTCTGTATTTATTTCTTACGATTATGTATTGGTTTTTGTTTTAGTCAAAAATTCATCATAATAGCTTCATGTATCTTATCCAAAACAATCCTTTCATTCCCATTTCGTGATATGCGTTTATGAAATTAATTAATCCTCACTTCAGCCTTTAGCATGTGCACTTGTTTGAGCGCCTGCTGTACATTTAGAACGGGATTTCTGCTCAGTGTATTATAGCGTTGAATAATATAATTACATATGCAATACATGAATTTGTATCATATTTTCGCTTTGTGAATTAAATATTCGCTTCTAAACAGTATTGAATGAACAGTTCGACGATCTGGCAGTGAGTCCACGGATTGAAGTTGGCTCAGAAACCGAATAGTCGTATAGTGGGTGTGTACGTGTCCACATGCTGTAGGTAGGCGATAAACGCAACAAATCCTCGCCCCGACAAGACGCCGCGCGCCGTTTAATCATTGGGGCGTTTCTCGTAAAGCGCGAGGGCAGTAAACCGAATTACGGCCTCCCCGCGCGCGGCTGCGCGGGTCATTGGGTCGCGATGACGCCCGCCAGGCCTTCTCAAGCAGAGCACGCCCGCGCCCGCGCCGCGACATTACGCACAAAAGGACGCGACGCGCGGAAGTTAGCGGCGACCCCAAGGAGCCGGCGCGGCGCAGGCAATAACGCCAGGCGTGCGGACGGAGTGGTGGGTGGGGCCCGGAGCGGGAAGCGGGTAGAGGTGGGGAGGCGGCCGTGGGTGAGGGGGCGGCGCGGGGAGGCGAGGACCGTTGCGAGGGTGGAGACTGGTGCGGGAAGCAGATGGGTGGCGTGGAGAGGGGGTGGCTCGGAGCAAGGGCGGAGCGTGCACGGAAAATAACGGACGGGATCTGGAATGAGGTGGGCACCGGACGTGAGGTTGAGCGTGAGAAGCGGAGGGTGAAGCTGAGAGTGAGGAGGGGAGCGAGGCGAGGAGTGAAGAGAGGTGTGAGGAGCGGGTTGAGGCGGGGGGCGGTGCAGGCTGAAGTGCGTTGCCGGGAGGTGGGGTGGGGTAATGTGGGATGGACGGGTCGAAGCGTGGAGACAGCGACGGGAGTGGGATGGAGTAGGCGTGGGAAAGGAACAGAGCGTTGGTCTGGTTGGAGGGAGGGAGGGAGCGGGGCGGAGCGGGCCGGAGAGGTGTGGAGCTGAACACAGCGTGACTGAACGAGACAGAGCGGGACGAAGCGGGGGGAGGAGCGGAGCGGGGCGGAGTGGAGCAACGGGGCGGAGTGGCGGGGCGGTGGAGCGGGGGCGGAGTGGAGCGGGCGGGTGAGCGGGGCGGAGTGGAGGGGGCGGAGGAAAGTGGAGTGGAGGGGAGCGGAGTGGAGCGGGCGGAGTGGAGCGGGGCGGAGTGGAGCGGGGCGGAGTGAGTGGGCGGAGTGGAGCGGCGGGGCGGAGTGGAGCGGGACGAGTGGAGCGGGACGGAGTGGAGCGGGACGGAGTGGGGTGGGGCGGAGAGGAGCGGGGCGGAGTGGAGCGGGGCGGAGTGGAGCGGGACGGAGTGGGGGGGGGCGGAGAGGAGCGGGGCGGTGCATGGTCGAGCGAGGAGGAGCGGAGAGGGGAAGCGCTGTGTGGAGGTGGGTGGGAACGTCGACCGACTGTTGGTCGCGGAATGTGGAATGGCGTCAGCGTCGGGTGGAAGTGGAAAGGGGGAGGGTTCGACGCCGGGCGGAGCGGTGCGGGGCTGGAAGGTGGTGGCGCCGGAGCGTTCGCGGCGCCAGGTGCGCGCAACGAGCTGCGAGAGCAACTTGGAAAGCCCGAAGAAGCAGGACGGGCGGGCCGTGGGGCGTATGCAGCGAACTGACCGAGGTTGCGCAACCTGGGCAGGTGCTACGGGCCCGCGTGCGACGCAGAGCGGGAAACGCCGCGTGTGTTCCGTAGTGCACGGAGTGCGGCGTGCGACCGGCACCTGTGCTTGCTGGGCTTCTATTCCACGTGCTCGGAGTAGTTAATCAGCCAGAGAAGTTCAGCAGGAGGAGTAATGAGTTCTTAGTACCTCGCCTGCCGAACCAGAGAGTCCATGTGCAGGGATTTGGTTCGAACGATTGTGAAGTGCGCTGTGCAAACAAACCCAAGTTGAGCAGGAAAGCAACGCGATGAACTATCTTAAAAGTTATTTCTCCATACACTGCGGCATGCCACTATCAAGAAGTGGAAGCAACTAAAGAGTTTAAGAGGCATGGTTGCGCGTATGCTTGAATTAAAAACAGTTCTAAATCATTACGTACAATAACTATTATGCAATAGCTAAATAGTTGTAGATTTTAAGGTTGTAAGATAAGAAATGAGAACTCTCCATTTTCCCCATTCTTGTAAACATTCATATATATACCATGATGCACTTAAATATGAATTAGAAATATGAAATTTGTTGTAGAATTTCAAATTCTCTTCATTCACTCATACGTGTACTCAGTCCGGTAAGTATTTACTTCCCATTTAGGTTTTTATGCATTCTGAGATTTGACCTTATACAGGTAGATCAGAATAAATGTTCCAAACTTTAAGAGCATTTGAGGGGCGCTCAATGAGGTGCATGTTTTGCCCATGTACGAGTACATATGAGAAATATTTAAAATGAATTTACACATCTGAATTATCTACAACATGCCACTCATTGATAGGAAACTGATCGTGCACTGATATTTTGTGAGGTATACAAACTCTCTGGAGACGACTTACCTATTGGCAAGCACAATATTGAGTGTTGTGTCTTTATTGTACTGATTTGGCTGTGACGTGTCCCTGCACGCATACGTCACTCCCAGAGACGCCCTCAGTATTCTTCTCGGGAAGGTGGGAACTACAGGTTTAGATTAATTAATTTGTGTTTCTGAGCGCGTCAAGTGCTATGGTCATTATCCGCGTAGGTGTAGTGCATGTTTTTTATCACGGGAGATGGCCGTTTTCTTCCTTCGCTCGATGGAGCGATGCGGCGCCGACCTACTCGTCGTGTTGCGAATTTTTTCTTTACTAGGTATCTCCCACCAGCCAGGTACCGCCCCTGTCAGGACAAGCTGTACAAGCGGACTTGATGTTTCATTAATACTGAACATAGAATATATTTATTTTATTCAGAAGCTTAAAGATGCACTGTATTATGCGCAGTGTGCTCTTGCCGGCAACAGGCATCTAATCCGCTACTACGAGTTGAAGTAGTTTATAATATAGCTCAAAGAATACGCTGTTGTGCAAATGTAAATGCTAGCTTTTGTTTGCATGCTTCCAAACTAGATCGTGGCATTTTCCAGATACTTCGAGTGTATACAATGCGTGTCAACAGCTTCTCTCAATTTTGAGTATCACCAACCGTTCCCTATACTACATACGTAAGATATATCGTGTTTTCTAAACTTGCATTTATGAAAAATAATGAAATGAAATAAAATCCAATATTACACACGATGGCAAAGATACTTTATCTACTCGAAAAAGATATATCATTCACTCCTACTGTCGCTCGTGAGGTACTGTCTTCCTTTCGTAGATAAAGTATACCTTCATCGTCTAGTATAATAAATTACTATTTATTTGTTGACTTGTTGTACATGCTTTTAACGTGAACCGTTGATATATCAAATGACTTATAAACTAGGATAAAATTTTGTTTAATAATAATTAAAGAGATTTATTCGACGGTGCTTTAGTTTCCATTTGAATTAATTCATCGCTCATTGTTAGCACCGTCATCGTCCACTGATTGAGTTGGGAGAAGTGGCAATGTCGAGTACAAGCAGATAAACCTAATTTTGTCTCCACGGATTTATTGCGTTCTTCCAATCAATACGTTCTATGTAAATGGAAAGTGTTGACGAGTATCTTACAGTTGTCGACCTCGAGATAAAATGGACTTCATGTACGACAGTAAGAGAGGAGGAATAGCGGCTAGATTAATAACACTTTCCATGCGTCACACGACCTTGCGGCTTCTATTTTCCGACGAGAATTATAGTATATGAGAAAGTGAAAAGGTAATCATGTCGTGAATAGCCCGAGTCCTGTCCTTTGAACTCGCAATGCTTTGAATTATAATATAGCAGCCCTTCTATTCCCAAAAGGATCGATATTGAGTCGAATCAAAGGAACTGCTAATCAGAGGATTCAAAGTCACTTCGATATGGATTCTCATAGAAGGGTACGGGTGGTTGACTAAATACCTCTAGGTCGCATTTTGTGAATCAGCACTCGGAGAACGTCGCAAAAAGCCGCAGAGATAGGGAAGGGCTTGAATCGGACCACGGAGAGCCCGGCGACCTGATCGCGTGTGCGCCCTCGTCCGCGTTGCAACGTCCGGCGCTGCCTTGTACCGGCGCCGCATGCGCTATCGCGGAGCGCAGCCGGGTGCAGCGGCCGCGCCGGGACGAGGCGGCTCGCGGGGCTCCACGCCCGGCCACGCGCGCTCTCCACGCTCCCCGCCCCCCAGCCCCCGCCGGCCGACGCCATACCCGCTTCGCTGGCTTCCCACCGCGCTGTTTCCTCGCGACACGCAGCCCCGCTTCCCTGCGTTTACACGCTTTTCCGCGTCCTCGCTACCACGGTTCCCACATCCCTGCTACCTCGCGTCCCCGCTTCCCCGCATCCTCGCATCCTCGCGTCCCCGCTTCCTCGCGTCCCCGCTTCCTCGCGTCCCGCTTCCGCGCGTCTCCGCTTTTTCGCGTCCCCGCTTCCTCGCGTCCCCGCTTCCTCGCGTCCCCGCTTCCTCGCGTTTCCGCTTCCTTGCGTCCCTGCTTCCTCGCGTTCGCGCTCCTCTCGTCCCCACTCCTTCGTATTCCAGCTTCCTCGCGTCCCCGCTCCTTCGTATCCCAGCTTCCTCGCGTCCCGCTTCCTCGCGTCCCCGCATCCCGCTCCTCGCCTCCCTTTTCTTCGCGTACCTCTTCGTCGCTTATCATTTCTTTGTGTCCCTGCTTCCTCACTTTCCTTCTTTCTCACGTCCCATCTTCCTCTCGTCTCCCTCTTCACTCTACCTCCTATTTGCCTACCTTTTCCTCACGCCCCAGCATTTTTTGGGGCCTCACTTCCACGTGTCCGCTTCATCGCTTACCCGCTTCGTCATTTACCCGTTTCGTCGCTTACCCGCTTCGTCGCTTCCTTGCTTACATACATCGCCACTTCCCTCCTCCTACGTGGTGCTGCTTCAACCTGCCCACGTTTCTTTGCTATATAGCATTCGCGCGTTCCCGGTTCCCTGCTACCTGGGACGCCGATTTTTCGTGCCTCCGCCTCCTCCCGTTTCCCTCCTCCTCCGCGGCGCCGCCTTATCTCGCCCCGGTTCCTCCCGACCCCGCTTCCTCCCGCTCAATCTTCCCTCCTCCCCCGCGACACCGCTTGACCCCTGCTCCCTGCGCCCACGTCCCCGCTTCCCGCTGCCCGCGCCCTAATTAATGCGCGTAAGCCGATTCGCGCCCTCGCGTGTGTGCGCGGCGTCGCAGCTTTGCGAGGAAGTGGCGGCTTTATGCGCACAGGCGCCATTGCTGCCCCGCCCCCCGCCCCTCCCCGCTCCCACCCCGCCACCGCCACAGCTGCCGTCGCGCTGTTCTTAAAGCTCCTAGCTTTCGCCTACCACTCCGTCGCTGGGATTGTTGTTGCCTGGAAACGGCTTGCCCCCACTCCCTTCAACACCATGCCGCTGCCCACTGACCCTTGCCCCGCCTCCCTGACCTTACTTGCTCCAACGCTCTCTGCACATTTGCGTGGCTGCGTCGCTAGTCTATGAGTGTGTGATACAGTTTTTCACCCTCCAACTCTTTTGCTGCCAAGTTTTCACCTTGTTGTCCTCCGTTCTCTCAGTACTGAAGGTCAAAAATAAAAAAAACGTCGCTCTTGCCGACGTGTTCATTCCCGCTATATCTTAATCGACTAACTATAGTGCTTAATCGCGTGCTAGAGTGAAGCAGGTTATTCAACCAGGAGGGCCATATCTTGAGTTTTATAGCAATGGTAGAAAATTAAGAAAAATACTATTCAGACAACTTCAAAATAATATACGATATGAATATTTCCCCACATTTATTAAATTAACGGATTCCTCTTGCTGGTATGAGGTACCTAACTTGTGTATTATTTTTCTTTCTCTTCTTGAAAAAGTAATAACAAATGTTTGAACAAAGATATGAGGGGAGACATAACTCCCGTCCCCCTCGCCTTTAAATCCGCCACTGAGCACGTCACTCGTGTGTTCCATTTCATGAGCTTAAGGTCATTGCTGAGTAAGCTGTCTGAATGATCATATCAATTGAGAGGACGTCTCTTGTGACGTACTGCCGCAGGAATGGCTTAGAAATGTCGGTCGCAGCAATAGAATCAGATCCGTCGGGCTTCACTTCCCTGATAATTCATCCTACCGCACACCCGTCGCAATGTCGGCCCATTGAGCCTTTCGCGAGGTGAGAACCAGAGGCATACTACACGTCAAAATCAAAGCTTTACATGAAAACAATTAAAGGTTTGATGTTCAGTGCATACTGTCTAGAGAGGAAACAACGAAACTGAATACACTAGTGCCCAGTTGATACTAATGGCCTGCAGCAGCAGAAATGCTACTGAACAAAGCCACATACTCTAATTTTCCAAAAACAATAGTGCTTGCTTGTCAAGAAAAAAAACTATCATGCAACATTGCAATAAAGTTACTATTTTAACAGTCTTCGCGAATATTGCAATAGATAGAATATAATTGAAAGAAAATGATGCAATAATACGAGTATGTAATTGAGCATTGCCTTGTACTATATATGTTATAGTATATAATTTTATTTAACAGTACGGTGTGTAATATATAAATGAATGTAACCATACATCATTTCTTTACATACCAAGAATATTAATAAAGTTGCTGTTCCGAAACGCGACACATGTTTAACAAATGAGTAATGGCTGACGACCTTCTCGTTGTCGCATGTCATCAGCAGTGTTGTAATCTGTAATATACTCACTCGGTACGCGTGTTATGAGAATAGTTGGAATAAAACGATCAACTATTTTAATTTTTAAGTCAAATATATTAATTTTTTAAATCAAAAGTATTGTATTGTTTTTTAATTTTTCTCGAGATCTGGGCTCTCACAGAGTAGGAAGTTCCAGAGTTTTCTTTGAATTTCTACTCATATAGGAAATTAGCAATTTCGATTTTTCTGATTATTTTGACGAATGCACTACTTTCGCTCATGAAATTATTATTCCGTTTTGCAAATGAAAAAAAAATCCCATCATATTATTACACTTGATTTGCCATTATTCTTTTGTCTCATAAACGAAAATTCTTGATACAAATCACATCTGTCACTTTTGGTGTTTAGGAATTCAAGTATTTTCATTTTCTCATTGCCATTTAGCATATATGTAGATCGTATAGTGTGTACATTAATTCTGTCTCACTGCATTCATAATCTGTGAATGAATCATTATCTACAATATATTTCCGAAAACTTTCACTTCACTCTGCTTCATTATTTGGTATTCCAAAGGGTACCAAAACAATTTATTGCATAAGAAGTTCACGTTTTTTACAGATAAAACTTTAAGGTTCTCAATTCAGCCAACGTTCAAAGATAGACTTATCAATATCAATTTTCCAATCATTTATACAAGGCTAATTATAATACTAACTGCTTTTTTATAAAAAAAAAACTTAAAAATTCATTGACATTTCTTCTTACCTCTTTCATTTCTCGTACGTACATCACTTTCTGCTGACATTGCGAATGTCCTCTCTGCGGTGCTCGCAGCCCTTGCTCGTGGCACGTCTGTCTGACAAGCCTTATGTCCGTCCGCCTCTGCTACATGTGCCACCTTGACATTTCCAATAAGCTTCACTGTTTTCGCTCTCCCAGGAAAGCTTATTCTCAAAACCTTGTCTGGGTACCAGTGATTCTGAAACCACCACGTCCTAGTAGCGACTATTCTGTTTGCCGTCTCTTCGCGGAGCCGTCGAGAGGCTACGGGATTAAGGATTTCCTGATGCTCTGTAGGGAAATGTGTGGTAAACAAGATGACGTTGTCCGACTATAATTTGATTTGTTGTTAGAGGTAATTTTAGACTGTGTTTTGGGAATTTTAAGTGACTAAACATTACTTTAAAAAGTGGGCCATATTATTCATAACTTAGCTATATCGAAATGTAGTGAGTGTTACGATTATCTTTGAATTAAGGGAAAGAAACGACTGGCATAATTGTGAAGTACCTGGCGTATTTACTTCAATAAATGAGTGCATACAGAGCGTTTTAGAATAAATGTTACAAACTTCTAAGTATTGAAGAGGGGTCAAAGATAATCACTTTCCTCAGTAAATAGTGATCCTGAAAATTTCGAAAAACGAATTTACATATGTGATATTTTCTCGTGGTTGTTATTCAGCCTCTCATGCAATGCTGTTCCCATGCCAAAATTACACACTTTGGACCACATTGCTTTAAAAGTAAAAGTAGCTTCATACTGAAACCCAAACCAGTCCTTTACATCCCGTGTTAGGTATTTATACCCTCCAAAAAATGTAAACCAAATTCCAAAAAAGGCTCATTTTGTTGAGGACGGCTTACGAAATATAACGCGTATCCGTTCACAAAGATGCAAACGATATTTTAAGGAGCCATCGTTTCCAAGTGATGCACGATGGTAACGTACGATTCATTGTGTTGTGTGTTGTTGTTGTTGCGGGGTGCATATACGTTTTTTTATCGTACTTCACTTAAAGATTTCTGGATTGCAGTCGGGTTTTCACCCTGTGTTCTTAATGAACGATCTTTGATCCTCAACACTCACATTACCCGTGACCTGTGTAGGCTCCATTTCTAAGACTTGTTTTTAAATAACAAAAGAAGTCATTGATGCTACCGAGACACCTGCTTCTTGCTCAACTTTGAACCATAAGTGACAGTACCGTCACGTCCTTCAGCCGGCGGTGTTGCCAAACTATGAATTATTTATAAAATGGCCGTATTTCATATTCAGTGAACAAAAATTGTTGTTGTTTTTTTTCAATTTTTATATCAGTTTGATGCATGACTGTTGAGAGTAATTCGCTCTCTGGCGTTAGCACATTTAAGGGATTTCGTGCCGATGACTTCTTATAAAAGGTACTAACTGGTACTATTATAATACATATACTATAATAAGATACGAGTAAATAATAAAACAAATGTAATAAATGGCACTACTGTAAATCGCAAATGGTACCGACAGTTTCTGTGAGTAGAGGGATTATATATCCATGTATATGTATAGAGGGATTATATATCTCGCAGTCCGCTACGAGAGTTGCTGTGCAGACCTCCAGGAGAGTCGAACCACTTTTGACCCCTGCAGGAGCCGCGCCCCTCCCTCAGCCAGCGGTCCGTTGCTGCCCGCTCCTCTTGATCTCCACTCCACGCAACGCCTGCTAGCAGCTGAGCAGTCGGAGGTCGCGACTGAAGCTGTCTGAAGTGACTGGAGCACTCTTGCGGCTTGGCGCGGAGCTTAGGAGGCAATGTTGCAACAATGTATTCCGGAGCAGCCCCTCCCCTCCCCCCCGATTTCAGTGTATGTCGATATACTGTAAATCATGAGGTTTGAACATTACTTCCGTCACGAAAAGAAAGAATATGTAGGGAAAAATGGGGTACAATGCATCACTGTAATGTGAATAGCGGATTTTCATTCTTGCGAGGAAAATTTTGTTTGAACCGTTGGTGGTATGTTGGCAATACACACTCCCTGTTTGTTAATCGTGTTTATAATCGGTACAATAAACACGTTTTTGAAAGAAAAGTATTTTAGTAAAATCTAAGGTGGAACAAATAATTAAACTGTTTTTAAGTTTTTATTTTATGCAATGAAATACATAATACACAATGTAACGAATATTATATTGTTAATGTGAGTTTATTAGATTAATTACTTAATGAAACACCCACTTAGTACTTGAATGAATCATCCGCTTTGTTTGTTAACGTTAAAGTGGCTGTATTAATAAAATGATCGTGGCAATGAACAATTAGTTGACAGAGGTTATTCTGTCTAGTCTTTATAGTCGTTTATGAAGAGAAGACCTGTAATTCCAAAAAGCAGTTATGTAAGCAGTTATGTAAGAAGATGTGATGATCGCATTAGTAAGGGCATTAAAAGAGACTTTCAGATGACGGATAATTTCCCCTCAGACATTTTTTTATATAGATTCCATGACCAGTTAAGTGACATATAGGAAAGAAAAGCCTTGCAAAACTTTATTTACTGAGGCCTCCCATTACTAAAACTGATACGTTTCTCAATCATTTTCGGTATTATCACATGAGCATGGGGAACCTTATTCCGAAGGTGGACCTAGTAATGTTAAGTCTCTAAGAACTCCATTTTTAATTTACTGTGGTTTCTAAGTTTCCTTCTTTAACAGTAAATTGTGTGGAATTACTTTGGCCACCACCTAAATAACATGAAAGAACACTTTACGTTCCCTTGGGGCTAAAATTTTCAGGACAGAATGTCACCCGCAAAATTGTTATTTACTTCTCGATTAAGAAGCAAAACATTTTTAAACTACTGAGGGTGTTGGATATATTACATAAATTACTACCGATAAGCGATATAAGAGGCATTTTATTTTTGAAAATTCTTGTGGTTCGACCTGCCCCATTATGGGACACAGTGAATTTTCATTTCAAAATTCTCTATTTATTTTATTTAATAACAAAGCAAAATTTTACTGTCTTGTAAATCATTGGATTATTTAATTTAAAAAATCCTGTTCACTGTGAGTAGTGTCGGAGGCAAATGCATTCAGTTTCCATTGTTCTCGGCAACGAGACCGTCGTGCCGAGACCGCTATGTCGCCAAATGCTATTTCCGGGAACGAACGATACCGATACTTCGCCTTTATCGAAGTGCGCCCTACGCGTCAGTGAACGAAAAGGCAACGCTGGATAACGAATGAAATTAATTTTCCACAAACACTTTTGAACTATCGAGAAAAAATGACCTGGGGAGGTGGGCATTGGGGATTCCAAAATGTTACACCTAATTCGGTAACTTCTCGAAATTTGTATTACTGGCAACTAGCAATTCGGGGCATTGTTACCGGGCGGCGGCATTGTTGCCAGGCAAGGTTAGGCGACGCGGGGCCGATTTGGGCTCGGCGGAGCTGGCAGAGCTGCCGGAGCGGGAAACTGTACTCGAGAAAATATCCCCATTTGCTTCATTCGTGAAATGTCAGTTTTCTCTAGTAAACCTTGATTTCTTTACCTTGTAAAAAACTATTGATTTATTTCCATTTTCGGAACCAACAATTAGATTCATGCTGTTTATTTTTAATATGAATTGAGATCAACATGTTAAAGGAATTTATGGGTACTGTAAGAAAAAAATCTATTTAAGTTAATTTAAAAATAATGACAAAATAATCACAGCAAAATAATTATTTCTTTATTGGTGTGAGAATATTTAGCGATATCTTTAATGCAGTTGAAACAAGTCCAATGAAATAGTCCGAAGACAGATTTGCGAGATTATCTTCATCGACGATCTTGGGGAAATCAATATGGGTGGCAGATTGTCATTCAAAAAGAAATAACAAAAACGTGACAAACATAAAAGATATCTTTCTCAGCATTAATGCGTGAAGTCTAGTACTTACCTTTGCAATATGTTAGATTGCTGTACAAGATTTGCGAGAATATGTTCATAGACGATGTTGGGGAAATCGATGAGAGTGGCAAAGTATTGGCCTACAAAAAGAAATAACAAAAAAAATGTAACACACATAAAAGATAAATTTGTTCAGCAATATGAGCTCCACTCGGAACGTCACGACTCAGATTGCAGTGCTACCTTCTTTCTCTACAGTACGGACTTACTAGTTTTCTGTCTCTCTTTCTATCAAATTATGCGTACCATGTTCTTTCTTGTTAATCAATTATTTCTACAAATATTAATTAATTCTCCAGAATTAAAAAGAACTTGCGTTATTTCTCATTGCTATCTGGTCCAAGACGCGTTATTACGCTGCGTTTTCTGTCGATGAAGTTGACAGCACTGCATTGCCGTGATGTAAACAAAACACACCTCTCCCCGCACTCCCCGCTGTGGAGTATCAAGAAAAAGTGCGCGTTAGTAGGTACAACAAAGTTTAGAAAGCCGATCCGGTGGCCGAGATCGCTACAGCAGTAATGTAGCGATATCGGAGCGAAGGGTCACGGGTTCGAGTCCTGTCTCGAGCATGGTTGTATTTGTGTTCGTTCTTTCACCCCTTATCACCATATCGTTTCATCTTCACAGTTACCATAACGTTAACTCCAATAGTGGTCGCTGATGACCTAGGTGTTGATGCGACCTTAAATAACCAAGAAAAGGTTAGGAAAACACTAGGGCAACATGAACCAGCATGACTGCCGCCTCGCACGTTGAGAATGACCCCAAGATTATATAATGTAAGTTTCCGTAAATTCGGGCCCGAAAATAATGTATGCTATTTCTAAGAAGTGACTTTCGTGAACTCATTTCAAAATGGGAATTCGGCTTTTCCATTCTCCACGTCGGCCAACATTTCATTGGTAAGCCATGAACTACTTCTGTTACGTAAATAACTCTCGGAGAACAGATTAAAAAAATCTTTACATCCAGTAGGATTATTTTAGGACGGGTGGAAAATATTACTTTTGTCATTTGTAAAATTTTACCGGTTTTACTGAATTTCGGAGCTTCACCATTTTTATAAGCGTAGTTTGCTATATTCGAGCAAAACGTTAAAGAAGAACTTTGGAGCCATTTTTGCGAAAATTTCATACATCCACAATCACAAATAGTGGTGTGAGAGTAATGTAATGAGAACATTATTTTGTTGGCCTCCGCGGAAAATAGTTATATGATCCTGCTGATCTGAAGATCGTCCGTGGGGTGAAGTACGGGCAAGACTATCAAAACCGACTTACGTCGCGCGGAAGGATCATGGTTTCAAAATTCGGCAAAGAAAACAGAGAACAGATGTAGGTAAATTCTCATTTGTAAACCGAACGATACAAAATTGGAACAAATTACCTGCAGCAGTGCCGGAGACTTTCCCTCAGAATGTCAAAAATTTTAAAATTAGACTAAGTAAATATGGTTAATAGATTAATTTTGTAAAATTGTATTTGGTAACGTAAATATTTTAACGTTGTTTGATGTTTGTTTGTGTATTTTTAGTAATTCCTTAGAAAACGCTACCACCGAAAGTATTCTATGTATTCCTAAGCAGCAAAATAAATATTCTATTCTATTCTATTCTAAGAAGCGTTGTAGGTCGTTATCCGGAGTATCTGGCGGCCTCTCGATGAAAGCGCTAGCACAACCGCCCCAGGGACTAATGAATCATGCGCAGCGCCGTCAGAGCGTCGTGCGGAGCAAAAGCATGCCACAGGGGCTGGGGCCACTGATTGACGCAGGTTATATATAGACATCAGCAGCTGTAACCAGCGTCACGCCAGTCGACAACCAACGACCCATTGGCCAGTCAAGTCACCCACATGATTGTTTTAGAAAGGAAGGGCCCGGGGATATTTGGGTCTTTGGCCCGCCGTGTTCATAGGACAGCCGCCTTCCCCGAACTCGCGAGAGCTCACCTGTCGGTCGGCCAGCGTGCTTGCCCAGTGGACGGGACCCCGCAGGCGGGGCGAGTTCTCTGCCGGCATCTCCCTTTATGGCTTCGCACCAGCCCTAGCTCCGCGCCAGCGTCGTCCTCTTTCGCTTCAATCCGTCCCTGTCCCGACAGCATATCTATGACCATGGACTCCACCATTCTGAGACATTAAAGAGCAGTGTTCTTATATATATATATATATATATATATATATATATATATATATATATATATATATATATATATATATATATATATATATAATGTCTGAGGACTGTATCTTTCATGCACTGCGTGTCTGAGACATTAAAAAGTTGTGTTCTTATACATAACAACACAACTCATTAATAGATAGGTGCAATCCAAGGAGTTATTATAATTTATTATATTTATTCTTATTAGAGTTCTCAATTATTATGTTGAGTTCCCGTAAGAGTTGTATAGAGTGAGTTCTTTTCTATTTCGTTCAGTGGCCGCAATACCGACAAAATTGAAAAAATGAAACTCAAGTTTTCACTGGCGGTAGAACGTAAGTATTTTCCTAGAGATTTTTCCAGTTTCATGGGATGCCGATTTCGGCTATCCATGCGGGGTACCCATTATGTCCCTCATGGGGACACATATTAAACTTTATACTAGACACACACATGCGGGCTCCTCGGTGTGTGGTTAGCAGACTCACAAGGCTTTCCGGAGACCACACACATACATGAAAGACAAGGGAATAATGATCATGTCCACGGCGAGTCTCGAACCCGCGACCCTTCCGACCGAGGCCCTGCGACGGCACACGCTGTAGCCACCTCGGCCATCCAGGTCTGCGGTTGAATGTAAGTATCATGTTCTTAATAATCAATGCATTATCGTGCAAGCATTACTACAATGATTTACATGAGTTTTGTTAACAATAATTCAATGGCTGATTGCAACAACACCGTATGTCCACAATTGATGAACAATGAGCTAGTGATAATGGTGAAAAAAGACAGTAATGCAAACTTGTAGCTCCGTACGATAGTCCATATATACAGTCACAGTCGCCATTTAATACGATGCAAGCAGGTAGGTATTTTAAGCTCAGCTCGAAAACGCCGGGTCCTGGACTTTGGATACATTTATTCTCAATTGTCACTGCATTAATTTTTGTTAGTACAATTTACAAGAAATCAACGCGTTGCTGATGTTAGTATTGTTCTAAAAATGGATGAAGTACCATGTACTAAAAGTTATGCGAAGAAGGGTGAAATATTCTTTCGAATATCGAAGACAAATTACATTATCCGCGAATTAATAAAGCGCATAATAAATGCAAACAGGAATTTTGTACTTCGTGGACGGAAATTAAATAATGTCGACAAAACGTGTCATCCTGCAAAGACTAAATGTGTCAAAAAAATCCATAGCTGAACCATGCAAGACGGCATTGAACAGTGTTATCCCCATGCGTTGAAAAATGCCATGAATTCTGTACTATTTCCTTTGTACTGTGACTTCTGTATCCTTTCACCTTAGCGTAGTTCGTGTTTCCTATTTAATTTTAAAAAAACTGTTATTTTTTATGTTCGATGTTAGCGTATTTAGTAATAATATTGCTCATGGTAGTTGAAATCGTTTAAATGTTTCTGGAAAACGATGGGCGATCCAAACAACGCCGCACCCGCTTAATTGTTATGACTACTGATTAGCGCGGTATAAGGTTCAGAAAAATGTTAATTTAGAGGAAATCCTTAGATTAACTAAAATAATCTTCTCATATTCAAGAATAAGACGAAGGCAAAAAAACTTGGTGTATTTCTATACAATCTCAAATTATAACATATAAGTCATTTCCCTCCATAATGTTTCTTGATTAGCTTTCTATCAAACAGCGCCAACAGCGTTTTCAATTGACGATGAATCTCTGCGCCCCAGCCTTGTATGTCAGTGATGGAGTATATCAGGAGATGCAGTACAGTTTCAGAAGAGCAGTACGGTTACGACTATCACCGTTTTTTACAGACTCCTATTGTGTAATGCGGCACGTGCAGTGTACACCCTTAATTGTAAAAACAAAATGCTGTAGCAGTGGTTTTGACACAAAATGGAGGGAAAAAGACCCATCACTCCATGCAAGCCTTGCATGCATCTCCAGATTAGCCCAAACTCACCCAGTGTCTGCTCATTCCCCGCTAACTTTTCCTCCGCCGCCTCCTCTCCCGCTGCCGTCACATCGACTTGCCTTTCTCGCCCCTTACCCCACAACCGACAGCCTCGTCGTCGCCAATCGCTCCTCGGTCTCCTCTGACTCACCCTGACTCGCCCTTGCTGTCACACCACTTCCGTCCCCGCTTCCATCCAGCTCCCTCCCTCGCCCCCACCATCGCCCCGCTCACGCGCGCTGTCTCGGCCAGGCTCTCGTTCTCGCTCACGCTTTTGCCCACGCTCTCGCCTTGCCCCGTCGTTGCCAGCACTCTCAACCGCCCTTGACACCGCTCTCGTCACCGTTCCCGCCTCCTCTCCCACCTCCGCTTCCGCCTCTACGTTCGCCTCCACCCCTGCCACCGCTCTCGCATCCAATCCCTTGTTCAATCCCTTTCCCAATCCCTTTTCGAATTCCTTTTCCAATCCCGCCTCCAATCCCGCCTCCATTCCCACCTCCATTCCCACCTCCAATCCCGGCACCGTTCCCGCCTCCGCTCCCGCCACCTCTTCCGTCTCCGCTACCACTTCTGCTCCCGCCCCCTCACTCGCTTCCTCTCCCGCCTCCTCTCTGCCTCCGCTCCCATCTCCTCTCCCGCCTCCTCTCCCGCCCCCTCTCCCGCCTCCTCTCCCGCCTCCTCTCCCGCCTCCTCTCCCGCCTCCTCTCCCGCCTCCGCGTCCGCCTTCGCCTCCGTCTCCTCTCCCGCCTCCTCTCCCGCTCCTTTCCCGCCTTCGCTTCCGCTCCTCTCCCGCCTCCCTTCCCGCCTCCGCGTCCGCCCTCGCTTCCGCCTCCGTACCTGTCTCGGCTCCGATCCCGCCACCCTTCCCATCACCCCTCTCGCCCTATTCCAGCCTCCGTCTCCACTCCCGCTTTCACATCCGCTATCACCACCACCGCATCGTCTCATCCTTTCCCTTCCAGGGTGCTCGAAACGTGCCATTGTCCGTCTCATTTTGCCGCCGGCTTGCGCCAGCGCCCAAGCTCGCCCTCCCGCCCGCCCGCGTCTATGCCACATTCATACCCGGCGGAGAGGGGCTTTTTGAAAGCCCGCTCTGCAAGAATATTAATTTAAAACAGTGGCCACAAGCATTGCTTTGTGGCAGATTTATGCGATCCGGTATCGTTTTCCCTCTGTGGTGCTCTTGGTGGTGGCAGAGAATCAAATTCTTTATGGAAATAAACATTCCGTTCAGTGCTCGCCGGGTTTGTCATTAAATAAATGTGAGACTGGCAAGCGTGAAGTAAAAAAGCGTTATGGTTTCATGTTGCTTTTCACACCGGAAAGAATCGTTGAGCTATGTGGATGCGAATGTATTTTTAAAAAAAGAAAAATCGGGTAAGAGATATTTTTGTATTCAGTCAGCTTAAAATGTTATCATTTTGTGCCAAAGGCTATTATATATTGAATGTTCAACGCGATCACGCTAAGATCTACTCCTATGTATTATTTCTGCAACTTAAGTGTTCTACTGAACTATATTCATTCTACTATACTATATCAATTCTGAATGTAGTATTATTTCTGGAACTTCCGTGATCCATTTAAAAATTATTTATTTCTTGCTGGAGATAAGATGATATTCTGATGTTCTTTGTGTTCATCTAAATTTAACAAGGGTTTCTTACCACAATGTCGTATCATAACTTCGTGTGTTTCCTCCGTCGTTGTTTATTCATTTCCTCCTACTATTTCTTTTGACTTGTTGTGGTTGTAAATACGTTGCGGTCGTGATATATGAATAGTACATATGATGTAAGAACCGTAAATTGTTATAATAGCATTCTACAAAATTAGATATGTCGTGGTTTATTTTGGGTAATTATTTTTGACTCATTTTTGGTTTAATTACAGCATTATTAGGAACGTTTATTGCAGATCTCATGAAGTGACAAATAAAGGAATATGCAAAAAACGCACAATATGCACAAATAAATTCGAAATCGGTATATATAATTTTAAATTTAAATTTTATTCAAAAATTCCTTGAATTTATGTCTCAAAAATAATGGTACATTTTGAGTATCATAAGATTTGTGTCTGGTGTTCCTGCGTCTGTGTGCATCAAAAAACGGATTATTTCCTATGAGTCTCGTTAATTTTCAGTTTCCAATAACCAACTGTATTCCACTCATGACACAGGGGTTTTATTTGATCAATTTCTCATGAACATTTTTAGTGTGCTCTTTGTTCACCAATATTCACATTAGAATTGCGAATGTAAGTCATGAATCGTCATGGTCATTTTACGCCTATATATGCTCAAATTCATTTGAGAAAATTAACTAAAATGTTTATATTGTTCCTCAGAAATTATTTTGAATTATCTCGAAGCTTTCCTCTGCTTGTAGCTCTAAGCATTCTTGATATTTCTCTCGATAAATTTATATTATTTTGATTTAGTCTCCGACATGTAGAGATTTTATGACGAAGTATATAGTTATTAATTCAGGATAGCAGAGGTATCAACCACAAAGTAATTTATTACAATATGGGTTTTAATAAACAGACAACTCAGCAATACACGTGTTTCGTGACTTCAGCCCTCTACGATATTGCAAATGAACGAAAAAAATAGCATATGAATAAAATAAGAAATACAGAAAAAATACAAAGTACAAATGAACACGATAAAGGCTATACAGAGTACGAACACAAGTATCATAGAAGGATATTATATTTATACTTATTCAAAATTTGAGTTAATTCGTTGATGACACACATTAATATACTAATGAGGTAAAAGAGTAATTAAAGAGATATGAGCAATGTGTATTGTGTTGCATTTTTTATTCTCATTAATAGTAGAAAGTCATTACCTTTGTCCTTTGTTTTCTTCTGATGAAATATTAATTAATTAAATTAATGAATGAATCATATTAAGCAATACGCGGTGGGTTGTCTTTCTCCTGGAAACGATAAAGAAATTCCGTCTCAACTTAAATTATCGCTCTCATCCTTGCCTTGCGCCGAATTCGAAACCACAACCTTGCCCCTCCGGCGTCTATGTTTCAGATCTCAGAGATTGAGGCCAAAAATGTTCTAACAATATTATTAGATCGCGCAGCAACTAACCGTCATGTAACAAAAACGATGATGTTCGGGTGATAGGTAAGAGATTCATTGTAAAATGCCGGGGCATTTGAGAGATTTATTGGGCTTCAGTACAGGGATGATCAATACTTGCTTCATCATGCTTGAAACAAACGTACATTGTCAAACATTACTGCATTTCTTCAATGAAATTTACATATCTTTTTTACTTTATTGAAATTTACATGAACGCAAATTCAGTTTAATGTAAACAGGTACAATAGGATGCAATAGTCAATGCTTTATGGTCCTATATCGAAGGAATGAGTGAATGAATGATCCTGGTGGACTGGTTGATTGATTGTTAGTGATGCTGGGCGCGTCAACGGCAGAGGTTATTAGTCCCGTAAGTGTAGTGCATTTCTCCCCTCGTGAGGTGATCTTCCCCCGCTGGATAGCGAGATCAGGCGCCGACTTACGTCGGCTTGCGGGGTTCTCCCCAGCCAGGTACCTCCCACCTGTGTGGCACCACCCCAGCCGGGACAACCTCTAACGTAAGTTCCTGACTAGACTCCCGGCGTGTGTGTTAGAGTAGTGTATGTTAGTGTAAATGTATTAGTAAGGGGTAAGGGTAGGACAAGGAAGAAGAAAGAAAGATCGCACGCGGTCCGTGACCCATTTGTTAGGGTACTGCTCTGACATTCGCCTGTTGTTGATCGAAGAAACCACGGAAAACTACCAATCAGTGCAGCCTATCCCTAGAATTATCGTCTGAATAGCGACTGAATTTGGCCTAGCTGACAAGGTAGTGTCGAAAATCCCGCCTCCGTCGGGCGTCACTACGTCCTCCCGATCAGAGACACTGCAGTGACATCAGTTGATGCTTTCTTTAAAGTCACAGCCACCTCTTCCGGTGCCCCCGCGTACGGGATTAGGGTCTGGCTTTCTGTTGTGGTCCCACATAGAGAAGCTCTGGCGGATTATCGTTATTTCCTGCCGGGATGCGAAGATTTCCGGTGGTACATCGTTAGCAAAGGCCGATCGCAGTGAGGAAACGGATCGGAGGCTCCGTTCCCCCCTGGTGTAAAAACCCGGGTCGCCCCCAATTGGGCTCTTGACTTCTCTCGTGGTTATTGGCGAGGAACTTGTCCCCACCGCAGTGACCGACGTAAACAGCTCCAGTACCAACCCAGAGCCCCATGCTGGCGGGATGGCTTTAGCCATGTTATAGGGTGATGTACGGATCGCGGTTTTCACGGGTAGACATCGCGTTACGGCGTATCCGGAAGCCAGCGCAACGGAGTACTTGTACACCCTCGACGGCTACGGATAAGAGCAATGCCCAGGTACCCACTCTCGGGAGTAAAATCCCCCAGGTGCCCAAAAGTGAATGGCGACGTAGGGACCGCGTTACCTAAATCTCCACCGCAATAAGGCAAAACAATTGACAGCAACCGGCGCAAGTGGCCGAATTCATTTACTGCGCTCCGTGAAATCACGAAGGATAAACAAATTCGAAACTTCCCGGGTTCTTGTTTGTGTGATCGCGTAGGAACCACGACATTTAACGGCACCGAGTCCCTGGCGGAAGGAATAAAAGGCACTGACTGACTGCCTTGAGACTTGACAAAAAATAATAACGGAGGATTATACAGCACCGTCAACGAAGAAGCAACAAATAATAAAAAAAACATCGATTCTCGATCTGATCTCTCGGTGTTGTCGGGAGATACCAGATGATTTCACTCGAGAACCATGGCAGTTACCACACAATCTGCTAGAAGGTAGTTGTGTTGAGCCATCGCCACATCGCATCGTGTACAGACGACTCCAAAGGGGAGTGGCGTCTTACAATGCAAAAATTCTCCAGTGACCGAAATCAGAGAGTTCGTTTTTCTGTCAAGGGTGTTTGTGCAACTAACAATGAATAGAGTTGAAAATGTGAAACGTAAGAAATCAATGATTTCAATGAAAAAGCCACAGAAAAAAATTGCTGAAAAGAAACAATGGAAGGGAATTGTTAGGCATGCTATCAGACTTCATAAGATGATTTGTGTTTAATTGCCATTATTAATGTTAATGTGTGTAAATGTATGTCTGTGTGTGTGAGGGAGAGAGAGAGAGAGAGAGAGAGAGAGAGAGAGAGAGAGAGAGAGAGAGAGAGAGAGAGAGAGAGAGTGGGAGTAAGGGAGAAAGAAGAAAAATGTTGCACACCCTAATGGCATGACCACGAGCCGCCACTGTGCTAATTTTAATGTGGCATTGCGGCTTCCACATGACAGTAATAATTTCGAAGAAGTGTCGTTATCGTAATTAATTTAGAACGCCGAGGCGAATGGGGCACTTTATCTGTACCAGGGAGGTAGGCGTTTTGTGAATGGCGGCCATCGACGCTTTTCATTCCTTCCCAGTCGTCCGCACGATGTCGTCGCACCCAGCGATTGCCCCAAGTAGTTGCCAGTGCACGGCTTTGCGTTCGCGGTCGCATTCAAAGAGCAGCAAACAGCGCACCAGCTTGCACCCAACGGAGCAGGTCCGTGTAGACAATAAAGTCTTCTACACAAAGCACTCCTACCATCCGTAGCCGCCTTGTGAGAATTACGTATTCCTTTGTATTCTTGTGTAACCGACAAAGGTATCTCAGGGCTTCAATTAATGTCACTGCAGTGCCTTTGACCGGCAGGTCCTATGTTGTTCGAATTCGGAAGCTGGCAGGTTATTCGACACCAGTTACGTAGCTAGTTCACATTCAGCCGCTGTTTGGAGGAGAATTGTGCCTGCTGCTATGATCCGTAGTTTTCCGTGGTATCTCCGTTTAACACCGGGGGAGGGGCGGTACCCAAACAAAAAGGCCACGGACCCCGCGTGATCTTTCCATCCTCTTCTTTGTCCTATTCTCACCCCTTTCTTATACACACTTACCTGGACTACACTGTCACACACGGCGGGAGGCCAGTCTGGAGCTTGGACCTTGTCCCGGCTGTGGTGGTACCCCACTGGTGGGAGATACCTGGTTCGGGAAAATATCCGCAAGCTGGCGTAGGTCGGCGCTGGATCTTGCCATCTTGTGGGGGAAGATCACCGCCACCTCCCGCGATAAAAACGTGCACTACACGTGCGAGAATAATGAAGTTAGTCGTCGATTCGCTCGGAATCACTAATTAAGCAATGAATCAATCCTTGTGAAATGTTTGGATTCTCCACTCTTTAATTAATTAATTAATTAATACGTGGAAATTAATTTCAGCTATCATGTAGCTTTATACGTTCTCTGGTTATGTTATCAGCTCGAAATATTTTGTCATTGCTTTCTACAATACTTCAAGAAAAAAATGAGTATGTTTTCGTGCAGAATGTCATACAGCCACCATTCCTTGAGCCTTGTATTTCTTTGAGACGAGTCTATTCTTTCCCAATGTGAGTTGGTGATAATTTTGATTTTTCTGAAGGCCAATCGTATTTCAGTTATAAAATATTGTTGAGAAATCTGCCTTCTATTTTTTTCGTCTTCTGTATAAGCACTTCAGCAATTCACGGGCACAAAATCAGAGTAAGAGAATATTGATATTAAACGGTCTGTAGTAAAAAATAATTGCAAAAACCTGCCGAGATGGCAGTCAGTCATTTTTCAACGTAATTCATTAGTAAGTTATGTGGGTAATAAATGCTTCACTTGGAAAGTAATTTTATATTTCACTTCCAACGTTAAAAGGAACTATTTGCATGCTCGTTCGACATATGAATAAAATCTCGATCCGTTTGGTCTTATTCATAGGGAAAATATTCCCAATTACTTATCTTTGTTAAAAAAAATATTTAATAGAGCATAAACGAGAGAACTTTGTTGGTATTGCTTCCATTTTCAGACTATATTACTTAACAGGCATTCTGACATGGAATTCAATTTCCTGATACAATCATAATTTACTTAATATTCGACGTACGTAGATGTCGTGACTGTCATTATTTTGTGTAAATTAAATTTTGAAAATTTTAAGTACTTTATTCGTGATAACGTAAATCATAGACTATTGAATGGTTAATCTTTATTCACGTTATTAACACCGCTGGTTTTAAGCTTACCGATAAGTTTTCAGTAAAGAGGTAACTATACTGAAATTAATAAAAATTAATGTAAAGGATGATAAGTGATGGTCATGTCAGCACATTCATTTGTGTTTGACACTTATTGAGTATTAGAAAGTATTATCATAAAGATGATTCCAAATCATATTAATTAATATAGAAATCTTTTGTTATTATTTAAACTCAAATCTACTAATTGTTAGTTAAAATGCATATTAAATTTTCCTGAGTCGGTGATTGCCGTGTCGAACGAGGTTTTTTAGGTTAGTTTGTCTATGAGTCCATTGCTCACGGAAGTGGCTGGTTTAAATTTGGTTATTGAATTTATCTAGAATCTGCAAATGTCACATATAGTTGTATTTTTGTGTTTTTTGGCAGTATATATTTAAGAAGTGAAGACCCAATATAAATTAGATGGATGGGGCATCACTGCAAATAAATGGAATATTCGCAAGCCATGAAAAAAATTCCAGAAGAAAATTCCAGAAGCTTTTTACTGAAATATGAGTAATATAAAAAACGTATTTGTGAACAGCACAATTGTAGATGGAACTAAGACAGACCCTTGCTGAGTTGATAGATTCGTGTTTTGGTGGACGTTAAATGGAATTCGTGTTTCCGTGCGTAGAAATGCATCTGAGTCTCAGAAATTGTTAACTATATGAAATGCTGTCTTTCGCTGGTTCCCAGTAGCTGGCGCAATCTCGCGAGCGTCTTCGAAAGCAGTTCAAACTTTCAAAGCAGTTTGTCTTTCCGAAGTGTTTCATACGAAAGACGTGTTGTCTTTCTTTCTGGAAGCCCACCCGCGGTTTGATTGACTATATTTCCAACTGAATTCTAGAAGACGTGCACAGGTAATGAAGATACATTTATGTTCAGAAGCAAAACTATGGGCCATCTCAGCATTTGCTCAATGGATCAGGGAAACTAGATGAAAGACCTGATCGAGATGGGCGCCATTGACCCAGAAGCTGCGTTACAATAGTTGTTATCGGTAGTTTAGAATTATTCAAACCAAATGGTAAATGATACATTAAATGGCACTGTTAAAATTAAACCACTGATTCGTAAATTAACAGACAAGGCAACGGGAAAATTCCTAGATTAATAAAGAGAGGCTTACAAATATCACGCGGGTGGGATTTGGTTATTATTAATACAATTATTTTTTGTAATCAAAAAATTTGGAAGCTATAATATTACTATATGTAGTTTTGGAAGCTATAAGTATTACCCCAGAATATTGTGCCATATCTCGGGCGGGAATGAACATTCACGAAATATACACAACGAACAGTATGTATTCAATTCATTTAAAAGGACGTTCCATTTGAGATTTGACTGAATTGAAATGAATTGAAAATTTTGTTGCCTTATCATCAGTGAATGGTACACCGTTCAGTTTCATTGGAGCACAGAATTGATTATTTGAAATGGAAAACTGCATTAAAACCTCCTTCTTTTCATTTACTATTAATTTGTTATTCCGGAACCATTTTGAAACATCTGACATTGTACTATTTACGATTTCTTTATTGCAAAGAATGTTTGTATCATCCGCCAAGAGAACTGTTCTTCCGTTTTGAATTGTCGAGGACTAATCGTTTACGTGTAATTGGAAGAGAATAGGGCCTAAAATCGATCCCTAAGGGACTCCACACGCAATTGGCAGAGTCGAAAGGCGTGGACATAATGTTCCCACTTTACATAACTTACTCTGTACCGCGTATATTACTTTGTATGTATGTACATGTACGAGAAAGTAAAAATAGGAGATTGCCTCAAAATAGCAAAGATTCAAGTTTCTTACAAGATCACTCGAAAATTTAAAAAATATATTACCTAAGAATAAGGAATCTATTATTAAATTAAATAAGTGTAGGGTATACATGCATCATTGCAAAACCTGCAATTCGGCGTACACGGGGTAGACTGGAAAAACGTTCTCCCCGAGAATTAATTAACTTTAAGAGCATGAAGATTACCTCACAATATATTCACTTTCTGTTCCCATCTCTTTGAAAACAGTCATATTTTCGACCCCCCCCAAAAAAAATTGCATGTTGAAAACAAGGCGCAGACATTAAATACTTCAGAAAACTTTGATATTCACTAATTGGGAAAGAATATTTTTAACTGCTCTCTTAACGACAAAACCAATGTAAAACTGCCCTTTATGAAATATTATCATCTCTCTACCACATTCTCTCCCCCTCTCCCACATTCTCCCCCTCCCAACATCAATATTTTCTTCGTCGCCCTGAGCACAATTAGGCGCCGGCTATGGTGCTCAATTTCAATACCATGTTTTGTACCACGTTCCATGTGTAAGTGTGAGTTTTATTTCATTATTACAATTCTTCTGTATATATTTTTTTCAGCCAGTTTCCTTCATATATAGAACAAGGAGTTCTGATGATGAGGTACACACCTCGAAAAATGTAAGCAGGAATGAAAAATCTGTATTTAGTGTAAATACATTGTTATTATGGAACATTACTTCTTTTTACCTATTCGTACATCTTTTAGTTTTTTGATGAAAAAAATTAAATAAAATCAACTGTAATGCATATTGTATCTCTCGAGATGAATGTGTTCCTACCTCGCTACAACGTGAGATCAGGCGCCAACTTACACATTTGTTTTCGTTTTTTTCCCCTTCGTGTATCTTCCATGCGCCGGAACACCCTACTTGGGACAAGCTCGAAGCTCTCGTCTCGTCTCCAGATATGTGTGATTGTGAAGTGCATGCAAGTGTAAATGTGAGTTTTAGGAGAAAGGAGATAACAAGGAAGAGGAGAGAAGGATCGGACATAGACCGTAACTCGTTTATTATGATACTACTCCAGTGCTTTTGATTGAGGGAACCACTGAAAACTACCGTTCAGAGACGTCAGCCGCTGGAATTATCCAATGAAAGGTGATTGAATTCGATCTAACAATGTAACAAATGTTAAATATTTCTATTGGCCACACTCGGCATTCAAACCCAAGACCACCCGGTCAGCGATGCTGCAAAGGCAGCGGCTGTTGCTGTGAACCATCTAAGCCGATAACTGGTTCTATACGGGTTCTTATATTTACATAATGCAGCGGACAACACTACCATTCTATTCCCACTCTTGGCCAGAAAGCTACGAAAACAATTAAACCGATGAGCAAGTCCCGTCAGTTGAAGAGCAGGTGACGGGCAAGTCTGCCATCGACAGCCGGCGTGAATCGAGCAAAGCAAACGGAACGAAGCGCTTATCAGACGCGGGGCTCCACCCGAGTTGCGCGGAGGCGACGAGGGAGCAGCGGCGGCGGCGGATTCCACTGCAACAGACCCTCCCCCCACCGCCCCACGTGCGAGGCAAACACGTCGATCACTCACTCAGCCACAGGCGCCGACTTCCCCCTCCGCCCCCGCTCTAGCGACCCTCGTTCTCGCGCCCGCCGCTTCTGAGAGAGATCTCGCCACGTTTAGGGGCACCCTCAATCAGCGCCCTGCACCAACATAGGATTGCAACTTTGATAATAACTATATTTTGATAGTATTGGGAACAAGCGTTAGGGTTATGTCAATGACTATTTGAGTGTTCTGCTATTTATTGCTTACGAAGTTCCGTCGCCATTTTGACCATATCTTCCAGTAACAATTATAGGAAGGATTAACATATGGTAACGAGTTATGTCGAAAACTATGAAGGATCAAAATAGTTACGGGTGATTCCACACAATTATATCCAATTACAGGCAATAAGAGACAAGTGTTATGTCTAAATATGATAAGAGGAACGAAAAAAGTGATAAGATATTTATTGCTGTGTCCTCTAAATTGTTTACCATAACTACTTTTTTACTGTTTATATATAGTGTGATCGATCAATAAGAAGTCGTTCTGGCCATGTTAATATCCTGTACCAGTCTCATTACCCCGATCAATACCAGGTGAATGCCGAAGCAGTACCCTAACAAATGGGTCACGGACCGCGCACGATATTTCCTTCCCCTTCCTTGTCGTGTTCTCAGCCCTTACTTACACACACTAACACTTACATGAACTACACTACCAAACATTCCAAGTGCCACGTCGGGAGGTTAGAGCTTGGCGGTGCCCCGCTGGTGGGAGGGAGATGTCCCGCTGGGTTGAGAGAAAATCCCACTAGCCGACAGGTAGATCGGTGTCAGATCTCACCCTGCAACGGGGGAAGATCGTCGCCACCGCCCGAGGGGAAAAACATGCATTACACTTTGGTGGCTAATGACCTTAGCAGTTGATCTGACCGGAACGACCAATCAATCTAACGTCGGATACGATCGAAACTAAACCTTCGAACAAAACCTTCGGACACGATCGTAAAAAGTAAGCATATTCGCCTAGCGGTGGGAAGTGAGCGATGTCGCAATGCCAACAGGCATGTGCGCGGTGGCTCACGGGCGCTTGCTCGTTCGAGGTCAGACAGTTGATTTGGAACGGTCACATCCCCCACTACGAAAATAAGCAATTGAAATATATTGCGAACAATTGCATTTTTTATGTGTTTTCTACAAAATGAAGTTATCAGAAGATACAAGAGGAGTGATTTCCATCCGGTCTTCTGAGATTACCTGAAATTGGTGAACACTAGAGGTACAGTGAGTTATAAAAATTAACAACTCAGTAAATTGTATAAAATACCCCCGTAATTCCCCTGAGGTCGTGAAATTTGTGAATTAATTTTTATACACTATACGATACAAATCGTAAAAACGCGAAGATGAAATCGGGAGTTTTGTGATCAGACAGGGACACGTCTCAAAATGTGTCATAAAGTTTCCTCACTGAAAGATTGATGAACATTTTAATCACAGCATAAATAGTCTTAATAAGTCATAAATATATTCATAAAATCATTACTTCTTTATGGTTGTTATAAAAATACCGATACGAGAGGCCGCTTCTATATAGCACCTCCACGGCGCTGCATATTAGAAGTTCTTAAAATAATTTGTTGGCCTTCTATATAAACAGACTTTAGCGAATCGACCGTCGTCCCTAGTAGAATTCCTTATCTGCGGTACGTAAAGTCACGGAAGTTAAGCAATTCGAGACTTCACGTGTTCTGAGTCGGGTGACCCGAAGGAACGCCGGGATCCAAGGTCACCGAAGGGATAAAAGGCAATGACTGACTACAACTGACGATGACTAGGTTAAAGTGGGATTACTCCATTATTTCATGCGCTCAAGACCGAAGAAGGGGAGACGCATTGCAAAGGTGCATTTTTTTAAAATGATAATTCTTAAAATAACAATTAGACGACAGTGTGTGTGATATGTTCCCAATGTATGATTAGACTGTTCAGTACACATTGTCATGAACTCTCATGTTCTGAACTATAAAGCTTTGTTATTGGCAAACGAAGTTGTTCACATTGACTTTGACTATGATAAGCGCGGATAAAGTATTTGTGGGTTGCTTAATGTTATAGCCGCGTCATTAGGTATATGATGTGGGAAAAAGATTTTTTGTTTCACCGGTTCAAAATGTTTTTTGAGATCTATTCTAATTTAAGATTTGCCATTCCGAAGAATGTGGGCTTTACAAAGAAAATTAGAGAAACCGTAAAAAGTTTGCACGTTTCTATGATTGTCGCATACATCTTGACAACTGTGCGATCTACTGAAATTTCCTTTCTATATATAATTAATATCGATAAAATGCTCTATAAAATGGATATTTCAACTTTAAGCTTTCTGAAATTTGTTGGCACAATATATGAAATTTTTAGTTTAAAAAAAATATTTCTGATAACGAGGTTCCGTCTTTTTTATCTCGATGTTGCAATCTTACATTCGATTCAGCACCTTTTATATAACAAGTGAGAAGAAATCTTCCGAACGCTTCCTCTGAATAGGACCTTTTTTAACGCCAGGTGCCTATACTACTGTGGAAACTTTCTTGTGCAATGATTCTGAAGCGCCGAGTCTCTGTGACAATTCAGTGCTGAACAATTCCAAGATTCTGGCACCTTTTTACTTCGCAGTTTTGAATATACCCCTCTACAGAGTCCACACATAGTGCACGTTAATCTACATAGAAAGAAATGCAAGCGCGTATCACTGTCCCGACTCTGTAGATGCGGGCTGCGATCAGCCGAGTGCCTTTGTCGTCCGCAACCTCACATCCGCGTCCATCTAGTCGTATCTGCGCAAAGCGGTTGCATTCACCGCTTCTCTGAGTCCGCTCCCGCACCCCTCCCGCACTCCCACTCCCACTGCCGAGCCCGTTCCCGCGCCTGTTCCCACTTCCATTTCCGCGGCGCCTCCGCGCCCGCTCCCGCGCCTGCTACCGCGCCCATTCCCGCGCCCCCTCCCTCGCCCATTCCCATTCTCACTCCAGAGCCTACTTCCGCTTCCACTCCGGGCCGCTCCCACGCCCGCTCCCACTCCCGCGTCCGCTCTTACGTTCCCTTCCACACCTACTCCCACTCCAGAGCCTGCTCCCTTGCCTACTCCTTCTTCCACTCTGGGCCGCTCCCACTCCCGCGTCCGCTCTCGCGTCCCCTTCCACGCCCACTCCCACTCCAGAGCCTGCTCCCTTGCCTACTCCCGCTTCCACTCCGGGCCGCTCCCACGCCCGCTCCCATTCCCGCGTCCGATATCTTCAGGCGGGAACCAAAGCGCTGTGTAGGTCATCGTCGAATCTCAACATCTAATGGGGGAGGAACATCACCGCCTCTCGCGATACAACATTCATTACATTGCCGGGACTAATGACCATAGCAGTGGCCGTGCCGGAAACATCAGACAAGAATTCAAATTCTTCCCTCGTCTGTCTTTCACCACCATGCATGTAGGGATACCTACCTCCACCATCCCTTCTCCTTGTCCCAGCTCGGACGGACCCCGCTGGTGGGAGGTACCTTGTTGGGGGAACCCAACAAGCCGACGGGTAGGTCGGAGCTGCTTCTCGCCATCCAGCTGAAGAAGATCACCGTCACCTCTCACGAAGAAAACATGCACCACTTGTACGGAACTAATGACCTTAGCAGTTAACGCGCCCGGAACACAAATCAAGTAATCAATCAAATCCATCCCCTGACCTGCGGCTGTCACCGTACACCCTGAGTGCTCGCCCCTGCGCGTTTGCTTTCCGCCTGCCCAGGCAAACAAAGGTAGCTCGAACTCCATGCGTAGGTGGCGCGGCTGCATTACGCCGTTCGAGAATAATTCCGCTTCAGTTCTCTACCACTGTGGCTGGCACAGCTCGACTCACTCCGGTGCGGAACACCTCTACATCCCGATGGGTCGCGATTTCGAACCCTGCAGGTGGCCTTTGTGTCGTCTTCGCGCGTGCGGCTACTACTATAGTGCGCCACGAAAGTCTCTCCGCACTGAATCGAGTCAGGACCTCCCATTAAAAATTGCATTTATGTTGATAGCAACAAGATCACCGGATAACAAGTGAAGTGAACAACACTTCAGCATCTGGTAAGATTGTGGTGAGCTCGCAATTTACATTTTATAGGCTGCAGCTCGTGCTACCAACGTAATTTCTGTTGGTAGCACACTCACTAGCAAGGTGCCACTGCGGAGAGACTTTCCTGTCGCGCTGTAGTAATCATGGTAAAAGGAGTGTAATGTCCCGTAGACATCAAAGAGCTTCCTAATAAAATATTCCTCTATCGTGTTGTCTGTCGTAAGCGGATCGAGTAATTGATCGTAATTACCGTGCTAGGGAATGGATTGGCAAAGGGATCCACAAGTCTGCAAATTAAAATACGAAATGGATGAAATCGTTTTTATTCTTGTAGACGACTCAGAACAGTTCTCTACATGGAAATGCAGTAGATGCAACTAACCGATATGGATACACTTTTGAAACAACCTACAGATTTCGGAACGAAAATAATTTTCTGTGCGGCGTACATTTCTTCGGCTTTTGAAAATAGTATATAATGATGATTTAGACCATTATAATTTATTGAAAGTAAATATTTTTACCATTGTTCTGAAAGCAAAATAATCAGCTAACCATGAGTAGTTTAAAAAGTTCGCAGTGTTCTGGCTTAGTTTCTCTTTTCACGAAGTTCCTTTGTTAAGCGAGAAGATAAAAAATCAAAATAACCACGTGACAAAACATTTAAAACCCGATTTAGATTATAACCCGCTCAGCTGTGAAGAGAAGAAACGAGCGTTTTTGGCCGATCTGAATTTCAGACATTTCTAATGCAATGCTTATGCGTCAATATTTCATTAAAATTTATCACGGCAACATCGAAACATGCTCATCGGTGATGTTGAAGTTAATAAGATTTTTAACAATAAAATAACCAAGCTAATTTTATTGACGATGGTCGTAGAATAATTCAAGATTTATTGTATGGTACTGCATAAGTTACTATTCTGCAATATTTAACATCAATATTACATTATGTATATGTTGTTGAGTGTTAATATTATTTTGCATTATCCAATTCAATTAATGCACTATCGTTATGCATTGTTAATGTTTCATGTAGAGATATGTTTTTCTTAAACATTTGCCATTGCCAATATAGAAGCAAACTTTTACTCGTAAAATAATTGTTATTGCCAAATATGTTCTTTTACCGTGCACAACGTTTTTAAAATTACGTTTACACCTTCAACAAATCACGTTATGTACATTTCAATTGTAATAATAAAAATAATTATTATTATTATTGCTATTATTTCTTACGTTGTTCACGACCGAATAAATCCCTGGTCTGTCCCTGCAATTCGAGCTTGGGCTTCAGCCGCTGCCGAAAATCGCCGTCTTGTCGCCCCCTCCCCGCGCAGCAGCGCTGCCGTCCCCTATGCGTGGAGGGGGCGGGGGCGTTCGCCAGTGAGAGAGGCAAGTGGCGAGGGAGCCGTTACGCCGGGTAATTAGGCCCACGGCTCAAAAGCAAGTGAGCGCGGCTTCTCGCTCGCTCGTGCGCGCGCGCTGGTGGTGGGGGTGGGGGCGGATGAGGCGAATGTTGCCGGCGCCACCGCACCGACCGGGCTCGCGCGTTCTCACTGGGGCAGTGGAATGCGGTCACTGGGCTTGCACTGTAGACGCGCCGACCGATGCGGCTGGTGAAGGCGCGGGACTGGGAACCGGAGAGCGAGGAGCGGGGAGGGGCGGGACAGAGCGGAGTTGAGAAGGGCGATGCGCGGTGTGTGGAGGGGAGGTGCGAGCTGGGGCGGAGTGACTGCGGGCTGGACGTTAGGAACGACGTAGAACAGAACGGAGCAGTGCGAAGCAGAGCGGTCCAGTCTCGGGCTGCGCGACGCGAGATGGTGTGGGTGGGACAGTGAGGGGAGGGGCGGAGCGGGAAGGAGAATGCCGGTGAAGAATGGGACGGTGAAGTATTTGGGTGGTACGGGCTGGTGTGGGCCGGAGCGGAATGAGGCGGTGTGGGGCGGTGGTATGTGGTGGGACAGAGCAGGGTAGGGCGAAGCGGGTTGGCGTTTTGCGGGATGGGCGGTGCGGGGTGGGACACTACGAGGTGTGGCGGAGCGAGATGAGTCTAGCTGAGTGATACGGAGGCGGATAGAGCGGAAAGGGGTGGCGCGGTGCGGTACGCGTTGGAAGGAACGTTTTAGGGGCGGGGTGGAACGGTGCACGGTCGGGCGAGTGCAGCGAGTGGGCGGTGTGATGTCGCAAGGCCGAAAGTGAGGAGGATTGGAATAACGTCAATGACATTCGTTCCGTAAGTGTAGTGCATGTTTTTCATCGTGAGGTGGCAGTGTTCTTCCCCCGCTGGATAGCGAGATCTGGCGCCGACCTACCGTCGGCTAGCAGGGTTTTCCCGCAACCAAGTATCTCCTACCAGCGGGGCACCACCCCAGCCGGGACAAGTTCTCAGTCTCCGAGTGTGTGTGTGTGTGTGTGTGTGTATGTGTGTAAGGGGTGAGAATATGACAAGGAAGAGGAACAAAAGATCGCGCGTCCGTGGCCTGTTTGTTAGAGTACTGCTCCGGCATTCGCCTGGTGTTGATCAGAGAAATCACGGAAAACTACCGATCAGATCAGCCGGTCGCTAGAATTCTCCTCCAGACAGTGACTGAATTCGACCTAGCTGTAAAGCTAGTTTCGAAAATCCTGCGGCTCTTGGGACTCAACCCTAGGACCTCTCGGTCAGAGGCACTGCAGCGATATCAGTTGATGCACTGAGCCTCCGCTCCCTGTAGGGGAGCTGGCAAGGAGGGGCAGTACGCGGTCGTGTGGAAAGCGCGGAGCGGGGCGGGGGCGCGGAGGTTGTGGCCTTGCGCACTGGGCAACGCGCTCCAAGAGAGGATCCATACAAGCCGTCGAGTTCGATTCTCTTATTTCTTATGTCCCTTCGCATCGTTCTATAGACGTCTTTTGTTTGGTGTCTTGGGACGAAACGCCACGTTTTAATTCAAATTCGCATGATACAAAATTGCGTAGTTCCCTTGTACAGGAATCCCTCATTTGTTGAGAAGAGAGCAGTACAGCTTAAGTACTCCCGGCGTGCCCTTTAGCCTCGGCAGGGGAGAAGACGCTTGCTTCACCGACCTATATATCGGCCGGCGCGTATTGTAGAACGCCGTTGGTGCAAGCGCTCCGGAAGAGTTGAATTAGGAACCCTGTATTGGGACTCAAATCAGATCTGCTGTAAAGGAAGAGAGAATTGCAGGACCATTGGTAAGTGCCCCTGTTTTCCTTCTATCTGTATCGGCGTTCGTATCAAGTTCACGACTCGAAGAATTTGTGGTTGATAAAGGGATTTTCATGTAGGGTATCAGGGAGTACTCTCTCCTGTCTCTAATTTTAGCATTTACTTCATCTTTATGGATTTACATATTCCTCTGGTTCTTTCACCTTTCATGTTCCATTACGTTCACCTACAAATAACCGGTGCATTGCTGAGATAACTCTGGGATGGCCCAGCAACGCACGAAAAGTTGAATAAATTGCAGAACTTTCCCCCACATCCAATCACCCTGTCTCCCTGTTCTTCCCACTAAATATAAACCCCATTAAATTTCCTACCTTTGCATTGTCTCTCAGCTTTTTGAATTTCGATGAAATTTAATGTAATGGTTCAAATGTTAATAAATCGTGTGTAAAGTAAACAAGCTTGAGTGAATGAACGTTTCATTTCAGAAAAGTGAAAGGGATTCTAGCGTATATACTTTTCATACACAAGTATCTATTAATGCATACAAATCCATTATACAAAACTAGTGGTAGAACAACAGGGCATATTTTCTCGTATATTTGAAACGACTACGCAATATTATAATATTAGATGAATCTTCAAAAGGGTTTCCCACATACAATTGCTATTTTCTCTGCGCTGGGATTGGATCTCAGTTTCTTGGAATACGTTACTCCATAACCAACCCTTCATGAAAGAGCAGTTAGAGGTAAACTACTCATTTTTTATAAAATAAAATCTACATAACCCAATTTAATGATCTAATTATTAGTTCAGATTTTATTTAAATCTAGTGGTGCTCAAGAGCATATACATTCTCGCATTATTTGTAACGGCTTCGCAGTATTAAACTACTACACGAACTTGCAAAAATGTTTTGAACTAGCAAATATTCTTTTCGGCGTTGGGACTTGACCTCAGGTCCACCGAGTCTCGCCGTGAGCCTTACCGCTACACCAAGTCCTACTTTGGATTACATGCATAAAGAATATATGGATACAAGTAGTATTTTCATTCCCAAGAGTCCATTTAAGGTAAAAATTATATTGGAGCGACAAACCTGTAGCCTAAACCTGTTGTCCTTCTATGATGGCTCACGGGTAGCCTACTAGCATTTCGTGGTGTGTTCCCGGGTTCGATTCCTGGTCGAGGCAAAAATAGTTTCAATTTTCCTTTAAATCGTCTCAGTTTCTGTAACTGTGATGAGGAAAAGCTCTGACTAGCGGAGTTAGCAATTTGTGGAGAAGGAAATACGTCATGTTGGCTCTTACCTCCAAGCGAGGGAATTAAACTAGGCCCAGGCATGGGGACACTGTTAGCTAGCCGCCGAAGTCGGACAATCGACCCCAAAACTCCGTTCAAATAAGATGTATTTGTAGTTGTTGGAAGAGAACGGAGAGAGACAATACTAACGTGACGAAAAATATAATATTAAACATATCAATGTAGCAGATGTTCCGGGCATGGTAGGTAGAATAGATGCACTACTTCCATATAAATTATATTAATCATGCATTCTCATCTACGAGAAGAGATCGATGAATAATCACTTCGTTTATAAGCTTTGCTTAAATTTGCTTGAATTAATGATACTTTTTTGGACCTCTGTATGAACTGAAGAATTTTAATAAAAACATTGTGCACGTTCGTTTGAAATTTGTTCTAAATTTTTCAATAACCGGTGAATATACTTGTACGTAGGATGACTATTATGTTTTTTTTACATTCATTGACTTTAAATGATCTGCATTGGACCTTTTAACCGGAAACCCCAGATCAGCGGATCAGCTCGTGACGGAGCTGATGTGGGGCAAAGGGGGTAAGTGACGGGACGGCGGAGGCGAAACACGCGTGACTGCCGGGTCGATGGGCGGGGCGCAGGGTTTTCGCGATGAGGGCAGATGAGAGGCGCCGCGACACGGGGCGGGGGAGGGGAGGGAGGGGGGGAGGAAGGGTTGAGGGCTCGCGTCGCGCCCCCGCGCAGAACACGGGAATTCCATCGCGACTGCGGCGGCGGCGGCCGGGACGGCGGGGGCGCGGTGCGGAACCTTTTCTTGTGGACGCGCCGTGGAAGATAACGCGGGGGAGGGGCGGGGAAGGCGGCCGGGGAAGGGAGCGAGAAATTTCATCAATTTACCCGCGCTGCCAGCGTAATTTACCAACTTCCCGCCGCTTTGACTAACTCCCCTCTACGCTTCACAGAATGAGGAACTTCGCTTCACTCTTTTCCAGGTAGTTCATGGGATATCCAAGGAATAATATATCTTTCTATTTTTGATGACAGTTTTTGTATTGGTATCTCGGAACCGTTAACGTTTTGTGTATCAGATACGTCACGTTTCAAAATTGGAAATGTCATTCCGGTCCCTCATTCTAAAGTGTGAAAATGTAGTTGCTTGGAAAACTTTGTCAATAAATGAGGACATTTAGATTTTGTTCCATGAATCATAAACAACATTCATCGTAATTACAAAATGTTACAATGTAACAAAATTAAAGGAAAGATTCAAAGGACGACATTAAAAACTACCCTTCTCTGAATTGTAAGATCACAGGATGAAACAGCATACTCTTAACAGTCTTTGAAACTCTTCGGAACTGTATGAATGTTTAGAAGGAAGTTAAATCTAATACAAGTTGTATTAAACAATATATTGTATAATTTGTAATGTAATATTTGATGTGTGGTGACAATTTAAAGTAAAAAATAAATGTGAATAAAATGCAAAAGATGAAAAGAAGTGTTCTGTAGCGTATAGTGAAGTGTAAGATCACGTGCAGGTTATCGAGGGTGAATACGACATAGACATTATCATTTACGTAACCAGTGCAGAAAGTGTCTTCGGCGTACGAATGAAATGTTAGTAGACCAGTTTATATAGGAGCCAGGTCCAGCATTTTGGAATGACTATGCCAAATAACTTTCGTACGAGTTACGTATATTATTTTTCTAGTACGAATTCATGAAATCTTAAAATATTCTTGGTATTATTCGCACTATACGAGGTGGCAGCCACTTTAATTCGCGTTGCGTCTGTGTTTAGTGTACTTTACAGTGCTCAGTTGTTTTTATGGACATGATTTCTTTGCTGTACGCAAAGTAAGCTTCCTTTGCGGTTCTACAGTGTAAATTCCTGTACGCGTTCCGCCAAGTATCACTTTCCAATTAATAAACTGTGAAGGTACTTGCAAAGAAACATTCTCCAACGGATACCTCTATTAAGCGGTCATCTCACTTAACGGCGATTTTCCATGGAACCAATTGATTTTTCCATAAGTCACGTGTAAACCTTCACGCTTATCGACGGTCACGTGACCCACCGGCCAGACACATTTCGCAGCTTCAAGTCCATTTAGCGGTCACCTTCAGCAATTTTGAACAGTAATAGAATAAGAAGTTGAAAGCTGTGGATATAATGTTGATTCAGTATTTTTCTGTGACGGGGCGCATTGTTAGATTACTTAGTACAGTCCTAGAATCACGATATTGGCGAAGGTTTAATTTCTGTTTAATTAAAAAACGGATGATATTTTATGTTTCTATGACATAACCGCGCGCTCGCTTCCGTTTTTCTGGAGCTTTCGCATGAAGCTCACTAACCTCTCTTTCCCTCTCTGAGAACTTGTAATGGCCGGCAGAGTACCGTACGCCATGTGCGCGAAACTGATCTGATGCTCGTTCGAGAAGTAGTATTTCGGGGTACAGTCATTTCCACGGAAGGTGAATTGCAGTTTGAAGTCTAGGTTCCTTTTGAGTTCGTTTTGATGGGGACGGAAATTGCGTTTAATGAGCTTAAGGATATTTGACACTAGTCGAGAGAAGGCATGTGAATCACGAAAACGAGAAAAGTTTCTGGAAAATGTACAGGTAGGACACAATCCGGTAGACACAAAACTTATACAATTTTAAAAACAAAGGGCGCAGTTGTGTGAAATTTCGAACACTTTGCAGCTAAAGGAAAATGTAAACTCCTCTAAAGAAACAACACTTTATTTATTTATTTTACGTCAAAAAAACAGTTAAAAACTGCGTATGACGTGCTATGGGGAAAAGTAAATTGTGTGCACATTTTCAAAATTCTGTGATCTCTACACAGTCATATACTACTTAAATTTTGAATTTTGAGAGGGAGAAAAAAAAACAAAAAAACTCCCATGTAATAAAATCTATTTTCAAGGATAAATAAGCAATAAATTTTGGCTCTTATTACTTCCTGCCGCGACAACATGGAAACGATAATTTGAATAATTGTATTTCCCACTGAATTCTAGGAGACGTGCACAGAAAATGAAGTTACATTTATGAAAATGAAGTTACACTGCATGGCATGTTCGTAAAACTGTATTATAATAAATACGAGAACAGATTTGCCTGTGTAGTTTGTACTTTAGTTTGTTGTTTTAGATGTATTTTGCAGTTAATGTAATTAAAATGATTTTACCAAAGGCTTACTACAGTTTACAGAAATTAACACGAACAAATCTAATCTACGCTTTCCATAACCTCAAAAACTTAAGCGCCGACGTATGTTAACAGCCAATTTTATCAGGAAACATTAGTGACCGTTAAAAACAGGTTTCGCCTAATTATTTTACGTAACAAACAAACAATAACCTATATTTTATTATTTGCAATTGTTTTTGTTTATTATTATTATTATTATTATTATTATTATTATTATTATTATTATTTATGCTACCTGCCATCACTGTCCTGCCCTGCCCATCACTATTTGCAGAATAATTCTATTTATAATTTGAATTAGAGAAAGAAACACAATACTGCCTAAAATTTGTGCTTTGTTCTTACTGAACATTAATCTGAATCCTCAGATTTTTACCTGGACATTTAAATTCGCATTATCATTTTTTTTGTGCAATATCTTGCGCGATTCTTGAATCCCCTGAATCACTTGGTATGAATGGGGTCCAAATTGTGGAAACATCTGAAGGGGGATATTTAACTTGTGCTTTCATTGCATACCATCATATGAATATCGAGTTACTATCGTTTTATAATATCGTATTAGTAGTGTTTGTTTTCACATCACTTCATTCATGGATTCGAAATTGTGAGAACACCTCGGAACGGCTCTGTAACATATGCCTTCAGAGCATTCCGTTACATGAATATCGAGTAGCTATCGTTTAAAATATAGCACACGAAGTATTGTTTGTTTTCGTGTCATTTCATTCACGGAGTTGAAATTGTGAGAACATTTCGAAACGGTTACGTAACTTGTACTTTCATTACATTCCATCTCATGAATATCGAGTATGTAATGTTTTAAAATATGATACGAAGTAATATCAATTTTAATGTGTTAAGATATCAGGAAGTAGTATGTTTTCGCACCAATTTCGCAGATGTCTCTCTTACGTATAGATTGTAATGCTTTGCAACGGTATGATTTAAAAAATATAAATATTCTGTATTAATCCGCTTCTGCTACATGTTACAGATTCTCGCATTAAGTGTTCTTATTGCATCGTCATAACTGGAGCACTTGACAGTGAACGCTTGTATCATTGACAGGATAAGAGGCAACTTTCCTTGTGATATAGCATTAAGGGAAAGTTTCTTTTTTCATTCCGCATGAAATCAATTTATCGATTTTTACTCAGCTGGAAAGAGGGGAGAGCAGAAATGGGGCTTCATTCGACCCTCCCCCCCTCACCGGAGGATGCCCCATGGTCCGGGCGTTGCTCGCACGTCGCCCCCTGACGTATTTCAGGTGATGGATGACAGGCGATCGACAAGCGACAAGTAGCTTCAACGTCCCGTGCTATAACGCTACGAAATTAGGGATCGGTCTCCTCTTTCCCGTTTTTTACCAATGAAGGTGTGTTTAAAAAAATATTCGTCACGTTTGGCAGCCTGCCAACGGAGCCGTTGAAATCAAAAACGTTGAATAGTGGTTCTTGTTTGTTGTTTGCTTTTCTTCACTTAAAGGTTTAGCTATTGGTGACATAGATAATTATAAATAAATTTTTGCGAATGCAATAATATCTTGCCTACTGTGATTGTCCTTTGTCGCCCTCTATTTTTGATATTAGGGTGGTAAATTAATGTTTGACCTTTCAAATGAGAAAAAAGTCTGATGCTGTGGAGAATACGTTGGTCAATATATATTATTGGATATCCAAGGAATACATGTATAATATTTGAAAGTTGTAATTATTTTATTTTTTCTTTCACTATGCAGCCCCATCATTTGCAAAGTGTCTATGGATTCCTTAGATACCCTGGGAAAAGTATAAAAAACGCAACAGCATGGATTTTAATTGAAAAGTGAAAATATTTATTTGTATGATTCCACCTATTCTAATACTGCGCGTACCGTCTGTATTCTTACTGTCCGTCATCTCTTTCGTCCCAGCTGAGGTCATGAGATTGCAAGGCTCACACGAAAAGTTCTCTTGCCATTTAATGTTTGCTATTCAAAATTATTGCTTATCTATATTACTGTTGCGTTGTGGAGCATTTTTGCGGCTGGAGGCAACTAGTTCTATTACAAAAATGTTTTCATCTGTGTTCGAGAAGCAGGGTCCTGGATGAAATACATCACGAACAATGAGACGTTAACGTTGCTTTTGGGTTCATCACCGACACTCAAATTCACTTCCTAGGACCGTATTTCTCTCATGTATCTGACTCGGCGAAAATGTCTTTCCAACATTGCACAAGGAAAGTGTAATGAATTTCATAAACAAACGTTTGGGCGATTATGACGCTCTGACATAAATTTACGACCTGTTTCGTTACCTGCCTCAACGCGTATGGCCTCTCAAGTCAATTTCTTTGGGACTTATCGACGCATCCAAACGTTATAGTTCTGAGGAAATTTAAAATGTACGTCAAAGCACTACCGATACGAAATGTGATTGCCTCTCGAATTCAAACGCTGCTCCATGTGAAATGAAATTGGAGATAACTTCTTTACCCGCTCTCTCGTTTACTTTCTCTCTCGTTTTCTCTCTTACTTTCTTTCTTTACTCTTTCTCTTTCAATTTCTCTCTCTCTCCCCTTCTCTCCCTCTCTTACACACACACACACACACACACACACACACACAAACGTTCTTCAGTTTCTGATTTTTCACAATGATCTGACTTGTTTATTACGTGGAGAACGTTCAGAAGTTTAAACTCTCTTAAATTAATTTACAGTCAATCATTTGTGTCGATTTCTTAATTCTCCCAGTCCCCTGTGATCTATTTCTTTTTATGAAATTATTATTCAAACATTTGGAGGAGATGATGCTACAAATTGTGCATCTGCAGAAGATGTAATAAAATCTTCAAGTATGTGTACTACAAAAAGAGGTATGCTACAGAATAGGAACTACTACCTTTTGTGTGGTTATGCATACACGACGGACGATAAACAGTGACTCTATGATTAAAAAACCAGATTCATTTTGTGATTTTTCAAATTCTATATCTTATTCTATTTCATCGAATAATTTCCTAAGTCATTTCATGACATAATTTAGCACTTCTCAGAACATTTCAGAATTAGTGCATTTTATATTCGTATACATTTTGAAAACTAATGTTGCTACATCATCACATACTTTTTCATATTATTTGTGATGAGTAGGCAACACTATTATACTATTTGAACACACAAAAGTGTTTCCAACCTCCTTTTTACTTTCTCGTTACGGAGTAGAGAGAACAGATTGTAATGCTGCGCGAAAAAACGGCGAATTTTCGGCAGAAAACTCTTGTTATAGGGCCCTGGTAATGAAAAAGTGGATAAATCCAGATGCTAAATTTAGAAAAAATCTCTTTAACGTGGTGTAGCCAGAATCAAAGTTTTCCGGGTACTTGATACCGAAAAATCGAAAGACGGCAAAACATTTCTCTGTCCGTCCATCAGTGTGTGAACAATGCTAGCGGCTAAATCGTTCGTCCGATTTGCCCCAAAATAGATATTCTCCTATCTATCTGGCTGATGTCGCGGCCCCTTGAATTTGAAACCGATATTTTCATTTTTGAACGTAAATTATATGAATCCCTGGGACATTTTCAAAATTTAAAAAAAAAATTCCATCGTTTTTTATTAAAGTTTTGTTGAAAGTGTGAAGTATTTATAAGTGAATGTCGTAGGTCTCATGTTCGTTGAAAGCACTGCTTTTTCGAAAATTGTGAAAGTTCTAAAATCTTCAAAGTATTCCTACAACTAAAATATTAAAGATATGGATTTTTCCTTTAATGTAATCTGTTCCTTAAAGATAGATTAGTAAATATGGTCATGCGCAATGTTTTGAAATTTTGAGCACTTTTGCATAATTTTGCGTGAAAATACGGGAGAGAAAGTACGTGTTGTTTTAGCACCACTAGTTTTACGTTGGAATTCGCATTGATGTTCTTAGGTTTAGTACGACATTCATGTTACTACACATGCACCACCAGCCTCGGAGGTAATAACGCTCGACGTTGAAAAACGAAAGTCGAACATTGAACATTTGCATTTGCAGTTTTCGAAAATTTAGTGATTTTACATGTGATTATTTGAAGATCTACCTTTGAAGAACAAATTTCATTAAGGAAAAATCTCTTACCTTCAATATTGTAGATATAGAAAGACGCCGAAAATATTTCAAGCCTTTGCAATTTTCGAAAATAATAGAAATTAACTGAAAAGGGACTTGCGATATTTTATAAGCGTGCTTTGCTCTATCCGAGGAAAAAAAAATATTTGGAGCCATTTTTGAGAAAATTTTGAAACAATTGGGGCTTTAAGTACTTTGAAAAATTCAAAATACGTGTCTCAAATTTGCAGGCCTCGAGTCCGGCCATATCAATTGAGATCAATTTGGAGAAAATCGTTTGAACAATGTAGACGCTAGTGTTGTTCACATGCAGATATAAAGACAAGTTTCGAAATAAATATAATTTTGGTATCTGGGTACCACTGAACCTGGGTTATCACTACTCAGTGCATGAGATGAAGTAATTTACTACAAATAGGTGCAATATTTATCCAGTTTTTATATAAGGATCTATAATACGAGTTTATCTCTCGAAAAATCGCCACTTTCTGCTGCTGCATACAATTTTAATTTTATTACATAAGTGTGTAGTAGGTGATAAAGTAAAAATCACGATTAAGTTTTTCTACTTTACTTCTTGGAGCAGAGCTTTTAGTCTTGTCAACGTTTTTGTTTATTTACAATCAATTGAGTTGCGTTATTGACTCCAATCCATGTACTTCTATAAAAGCAATTTTACAAACGAATTCAGAAAGGCATTTAAGAAAATCGCATACGCAACAGGTGCACGAAATGATTCGCGCTCTTGTTACGTAACTTCTTATTTTATAACAATCCATAAGTAAGGTTATAATTTTCCTTCTTACAAGTAATGAATGACCTACTGAGACACGATTAAAAATATAAAATATAAAGAAACTAGAATAAGATGAGACGCTGTTTCGTAATGTCACTCAAATATTGAATGAAATTATTCCAATTGTGGTTTTTGCTGGAGCTCACACACATGAAGATTTTAGAAAATGCAGTAAATAAGTGTTCCTTGAGAGATACCGACGTACGACGCCGGTCGTATTTGGCGCCTCCCGGAAAGACATTCTCCATCACGCGCTCCCACTCTGTCCAGAGTGTTCAGACTCTGTCATGTTGGTACAATTCGGCCAAAGTCACCTAAGTCAACTTTGTTTCTATGTAAAGTGTACGTTCTGTTTTAACACGCGTTGTTGACTGTGGTTAGTTTTGACAACTCGTCAGTTATGAATATCCTAGTTTTAATTCCCTAAGGGAACTTTCTTCATCAAAGGAACGAAATCCATAGTGGAAACATAAAGATCGATCACAAATTCCGTGAAACCCTTGCAAACACCCATCTCGATTTAGTGATCACCTCCTTCAATGGCCATTTTTTCGTTGGTTAGTTGGTGATTCCGGGCTCGCCAACAGCTTAGGTCATTAGTCCCGTACGTGAAGTGCATGTTTTTCCTCGGGAGATGGTGGTGATCTTCCCCCGATGAATGGCGAGATCCGGCGCCGACCTACCGTCGGCTAGTGGGGTTTCCCCTAACCAGGACACTTCCACCAACGGGGCACCGTCCCCGCCGGGACAAGCCTCAAGCTCTCGACCGGTCTCTCGGAATATGTGGTAGTGTAGCGCATATTAGTGTATGTGTATGTAAGGGGAGAGGATAGGACAAGGAAGAGGAAGGAAAAATCGCGCGCGGTCCGTGGCCCGTTTGGTAAGGTACTGCTCTGGCACACGCCTGGTGTTGATCGAAGAAACCACGGAAAATTACCGATCAGAGCAGTCGACCGCTAGAATTCTCCTCCATGCAGCAACTGAATTCGACCTAGCTGAAAAGCTAGTGTCGAAAATCCTGCCGTCTTCAGGACTCGAACCTAGGACCTCGTGGTCAAAGGCATTTTTTCCTGAAACCGATTGATTTCCCCAAATAACACGTGTAAATATTCCCTCTCTAGCTAGAAGTAACATATATTAAATGAATTTACTGGTCCGAAAACACAACCAGACCAACGGACGCGGCCCATACTGTGGAGCCTAACTATTCCACTACTGTGACTGTTGTCACCTGCGGTCTATTTACACGCCGCCTCCCGGCTCGGTCGACGGCCTTGCCGCCTAAGCGAAAGGCCCGAGCCACCCTGGGCGTCATGTTGTGTATTCACACCAGGTTCCAACGAATTACAATGAAGCTTTCTCTTCCAGCCCTTAAATACCCATGGATCATGTGATCCACCCTTTGTTCCAGCGCTCGCCGCCCCTTTTGCTGACCGTTGATGGCAGCTTGCTTCACGGGCGGTAGCGTTTTCCCATTTTTGTCCAATCCTCGCTTGCTGCTTGTAGCCCGCAAATATGCCAGTTCGCACCTATTGCCTGCTCGTTTCCACGGCATTGGATAACAGGTTACCAGGGATTGTTTGTTGTAAAATGTGTGATTGCTCTGAAATTACCTACTTTGGATTTTTGAGTCGATTTTTAAATGGAATATGCAACATTGACAAACATGAATGTGATGTTGAAGCCTGCCAAGATCAGATCAAAGAACTGCTCCTGATTTCTTTCATTACATCGCCATATCGTTGCAATGTTGAGTTAGTTACACACGTTAGTTAGAAATAGAGACATAAAAGTGAAACAGTGCACAAGCATAAATATTACAATCATATTTGGGACACCTCTAGGAATGTTAGTGGGCGTCGTTTGGCGCCAAGTAATGAGGAGAACCCTTTTTGTTCAGGAAATAATTTTCAGGGAATAAAATTTGGTTTCTGAATGTTCTTATCTTGATGTATAACGTGCAATTAATATCGATTATAGTACTGCATTATGGTAATGAAAAATTTAATTACGAAATTCTGAGATATGAGAATTTTATGAATTCTAGTTCTATGACAATTTGATAGACGTGCCACTTACAAACAGGCCTAATCCTGCATGTGATGTAACAGAGTTGGAATTTGGTATCCTCTAATCCCTTCCTTAATAGGACCACTGTAGAGAGAAGGATTTGGAAACACGAAAACTAACTCTGATAGGTTTCCCCTCCTAGATGATTACCCAACTTCATCGTGCGAGCAAAGCCCTCACATACACATTCGCACTCGCCCATTGACGGAAAAGGGAAGTCGATTCTCGCTTCCCGCCTCCGGGCCTCGCGCTGCCGCGCTCTCTCCCAGGCTCCCCAGGCCTGGAGGCCTGCAGCCCACCCGCCCCCTCTACGAAGTCGCCCTCGGATCAGCCTCCCACCATTACCCCGGGTGCCCGCCCCCGCCTCGGCCTCCATCCCCGACAGTCCCAGACTCCGACCCCGACGCCGACTGCAATCCCAACCCCGAACTCGTCCCCCGAACCCGACCCAGAACCCGTCCCACACCCCGTCCCACACCCCGTCCCACACCCCGTCCCACACCCCGTCCCACACACACCCCGTCCCACACACCGTCGTCCCACACACCGTCCCACACACCGTCCCACACACCGTCCCACACACCGTCCCACACACCGTCCCACACACCGTCCCACACCCCGACTCTGTCTCCGTTCCTGACCCCGTCCCCGGCCATGGCCCCGGCTCCGAACTCAATCTTGACCGCGACCCCGACCGCCTCGCCGACCCCGATCCCGTCCACGTCACCGAACCCGTCCCCGGTGCCCCCTCCCGGACCCACCTCTTCAGCCCCCGCCTAGACCCCCGTCTCCGTCACCGCTTCCGATCTACCTCCAGCTCCCAACCCTCGGTGCCCTCCCTCCTCCGCCACCGTTCCTGTCACCGCCTCCACCACCGCGCCCGAAACTTCTCCGCCCGCGCGCCACCCTCCGCCTGTGCGCCCGCCTCCTGCCTCCTTCGTAGGGCGGCCCCCGCGGGAGAGGCGGGCGCGCCGACTCCCTAATCAGCTTAACGAGCACATCCACCCCCACCCTCTCCCTGGCGCCGTGGCGCCCGCCCGGCCGCTCGCAAGTCGCGACGCCCCGCCCCCTCGCGCCTCCTCTTCCTCCTCCGCTGCTGCAGCGGCGTGAGAGCGCCTTAATGCCGGCGGCGACGCCCCGCATCCCTTTCCCCTCCCCCGCTCTCGCCAATTAGCGCGCCGCGCCCCGCCCCCTCCCCGTCCCGCGCGCTCGCGTCAGTCGCCGGCGGCCGGCCGCCGCCCGCCCCGCGACGCCCCGCCGCGCCCGCCAGCCCGCCACCCGCGTAAAACGCGCTAAAAGCCTGCGCATGACGAACTTCCGCCTCTTCGCTGCGGCGCCGGTATCAAGGATTGCACTGATTTGCAGGAGGGGCGGAGGACGGGCGGAAGTGGCGTGTTCGCGGCCAGAGGATTCAGCTGTTTCGTGACCACTTGACGCGCTGCCATATTTTTTCTTTGCCCAAAATCGTCTCTTTCGCTTCCAACGGTTTCATCTGATGTGCATGTCTTTCTTTTTTTCTTTTCGTTTCGCTGTTTTCGTTCCTTTCCTACCGACATTCCCTTTTGCCATCATTCTTTTCTTTTTCATAGATTGGCTTGTTGGGTGTCCTCGTTACATTTTTAGTCCAGCTTCCTTCGTCAATTACGCTCCTATTGAATAAATGCTAGAACCTTCAAAAAAAATAAAGCAGGTGGACTATAACGATTCTCTTTTGTGCCTGTGTTTTCTGTGGGCGGAAACTAATCGCCTGTTGTGCAACAGCGTTGTATAGTTTTGAGTGTTACAATCCTTCCTACCTCCTTTTTGTGTAATATCAGTTTTTACAGAGATTTTTTTATGTTCTAAATACATTCTGGACACAATACATACTTGCGTAGTAAACCGAGAATATTAACGGAATCTACGGTTTTTCGCCAGAAAAAGTCGTTTTGTGAGCCCTGATGTCGAAAAAATGGATCAATCTTGTATCTACTGTAAATATTTATAACATAAAATAGAAATGTAAATACATGCAGTAAATTACATCCTCTAACACGATGTGTGCCAACAAATTCATTATCAGGAAAACGCCTTTCTGGATGCATGGAAATGTGCACTCAATGTTAGCGCCTAAACTGTTCAGATGATATTCTTCAAAATCGATATTCCCGATCGATCTGCCTGAACTCAAAACCCTGCGAGTTTGAAAGAGATATTTTGATTTCTGTGATTTTTTACATGAAGCTTCAAAATTTTAAAGATTTTCTAAAAAAGTGGCTCCGTATATTATATAGCAAATTTGACTATTCCATTATAAAATAATTCAATTTTTGTGGTTTTTCTACAACTACAGTAATAAAGATAGAAATTATTTTCCTTGATGAAATCTGTTCTTCAAAAACATCTTTAAATAAGGTGTTGTTCAAGTCTGCAAAATATGAGTAGTTTTCGCGTAATATGGCGTGAAACAGGCAATTTTTAAACTATTATAATTATCTCGGAAACGGCTTGAATTTTTTCTTCTTATTTTTTCCTCGCATATTGCAAATGAAGGTAAAAAGTGGCGCAGGTCCAATTTTTGTGGAACCAGTTTCGTGAATATAAGACTTGTCTTCCAATTATTCAAGATTTAGTAACAGTACGTTTCGCACCTCCCAAACGAACATTGCTTGCACTCTCATACTACGAGAGAGACAATTTCCCCACTCCTGCTCTTCCCCGCCGTTCCCTCGTCGCCGACCGCGCCAGTGCACTCTGCAACCGAAACACTTTCCTCTGGCGCGTAAAAAGCGCTAAAAGCCGACCTACGACGAACGTGTGTGCCTTTCCTATTCTGTCGGCCAGAGAGGAAAAACACAAAGTGTTTCGAAACAAAGAAGCGCGGATAGTCAGGTGGGTTCCACTTCGTCAAGGGCCTTGGCGCTTCGACTTTGAGACTTCATCAGTCGCCGACAGATACTTGTCGCATTGTTTAATTTTCCCTTTGATTATTATCTTAGTAATGTAGTAAATGTATACATAATTTGTTTCACTCACTTCATTTCCTTCTTGCATGATACCATTTTTTTTCGACACCCGCATGAGCTTCAAAATACTTGGGCACTCTTTGACAATAAATGTTGTGCATTTCGTTTTTTAGGTTCGCATGGTAGCGTCAATCTGTTCGTTTATTTATTTAACGTCCAAAAATAATTAAAAACTGTGTGACCTCCTATGGTGAGAAGTGCTATCCGCGCACATTTTCATGAGTTATGGGATTCCTACATTTAAATAGAATTGTGAATGCAGATGGCCCGAGCGTTTTGGCAAGAATTGATAAGAAAATATTCGCTCCCAAGTAATAAAAGTTATTTTCAATGGGAGATCAAGCACAGGTTTTGACTATTATCCCCTATCGTGCGTATTGTGCTGAAATCGGCTTACTTCCGACAGAAAATGTAGAACGATTATTTGAATAACTACATTCCCCACTAAATTTTAGAAAACGTGCACAGATAGTGCAGCTATTCGAAAACATAGCCGTAATAACAAAATTGGAACCATTTGGAGACAATTTTGAAAATGTTTAGGCTTCATGTAATGTGCCCTCTAAATCATCATATCTGTCGCTTGGAGAACATCAATTTTAGGCTAAATCATCTGAGCGGTTTAGGCACTAGCGCTGATCACAGATTGACAGACGTTTTGCCATCAATAGATTTTTTTGGTGTCAAGGAGCCACAAAACGTGAATTCTTATTACACGATGTGTTAGAGGATTAATTTTCTACATATATGAACCAGATTTATCCATTTTTTTCGTTTCCAGGGCCTGATAATATGAGTTTTCCATGGAAAAATCGCTTATTTCCGCTTCAGTGTCGCAATACTTTCTCTTTGCTACGTGAACGTAGTAAAGCAAAAAAGTAAAAAGATATAAAGTATTGAATTATTTTAAAGAAGCTTGTGAAACCAATTGTAGATGGGTCCTTTGATGGTACGGGATTATATGCTTTCGTGGATGATATTTAATATTCGCTCTTGAATCTGCAAACATCCCCTTTTTTCAATTCTTACAATTCAACGATCATTAGCGCATCCATATACAATCGCTCACGACAATATCTAATTTCTTTCTAAACCTGAATTATATCAGGCAGGAAACATAACTTGTTACATAATATCGATAGCGGTTCTTAGATCTCATGTCAATATTTAGGAAATAATGAAGCTTCCAGAATGATAGCCTTAATTTTTTGAGCTTCAATAATGGCAATTAACTCCACATAAATTACAGTTACGTAAGAACATCGGAGTTGATGAGAGGTTCTCAAATAGTGGCATCGTACCCCTCGTTGATTGATTAGCGTTATCGTAGTTCACCCTGTTAGTGTATTGAGTGTTTTATCCAGGGAAGTTAGGATATTCCTGCGCTGATGGATGGTGAGATCTGGCGCCGATCTACACATCGGCTAGAAGGTGCTTTCCCCTCCAGGTTTCTACCAGTTAATTACCGCACCGGGTGAGACATACCCTTAGCTCTCAGTCTGTGTGATACTGTCGTACTTGTAAGTGTGCGTGTAAAGGGTGACGATAGGACAAGAAACAGAGCGCGCGTAGTCTGTGGCCCTTTTGTTGCGGTGCTCCGGCATTTGCGTGGCGTTGATAAGGAAATCGACAAAAAACTATCGACCAGAGCGGGCAGCCAATAGAATACTCCTGCAGACAGCGGCTGAATTCGGTCGTGCTACCTAGCTAGTGTTCAAAATCCGCCAGCGCCTGGACTTGAACCCTAGGACCTCCGAGTTAGAGTCGCTGCAGGGATATCGTCAATTCTGGCTCTGAAGTAATCCACAGGCGTTCTGGAGCGTTCCCTGATGAACGCGGTGAGCTTTTATGGAGTACAGGGACAATTTTCATAATAAAATTGGAAGAGGAAATTTGCATTACTGAAAGAATCAGAATACACTCCGAGTCTTCAATTTTGCACGATATTTTTGTACTCGGAATTCTGAGTCGGTCGCGAAATGATTTTCCAATTTTAATAAACTCCAAATATATTCGTGGTACTTTATTAGTTACAAAGCGCTACCAAGAGTGAGTTTATTCCACATTTTGTAAATATTTATATGTAACTTACAGCGTATGTTTTCAAATTAAAAACAGCCAAAATAACTTCGCCAGATAATTAAATGTAAATCCATTTATTTACATGAAAATCATGGGTATACGATTACATTTTATTTACGTATAGGAATATAGTCCTTGGAATTTTTGAGAGCCTCTAGCACAGGATTACTTGTACGGCCTCATCACTTCGCGTTGGCCCACGTGCCACTGCATCGCCTTCTCTTAGCTCCTCGACCCCCCTACGCAGACGCCGCTTACGAGCAACGCCTCTCACCGATTACCCTCCAACTATAGCTCTGTTAAACCGACAGTGTGATGGAATGGCAGCACGGTTGCATCTGCAGCATCCTCAAATGAGAAGTCCTAGGCCTCGAGTTAGGACGGTGGCGGTCGACACTAGCTAGATAGAGATGTCGAATTCAGGCGCTGCCTGGTGGAGAATTTGATGGGTAGTTTTGCATGGTTTGTCCGGTCAATGCCAAGCGAAATCAGGACCAATACCCTAACAAACAGATCATGAACAACTGGCGATCTTTCCTTCTCCATCCTTGCTCTATTCTTTCCCCCTATACATAATACAATTATTCTTACATGCACTACACAGCCACTCATGTCGGGAGACCAGTCGGGAGCTGAGTTTTTTCGCGGGGGCTACTGATGCAGTGCCACTGGTGTGTGCCACTGCGAAGATACCGGAACGGGGAATCCTCTCCAATATAAATACCAATCTTCTCCAAATACCAACGTGTTTGTCGACGCCGTATCTCATTTTCTAGCAGGGAAGCAACACCATAACTACCCCAGGTAAAACACGCATTACACTTGTGGGATCACCGGGAGCGGTATCTCAGTGCATCAACTGATGTCACTGCAGCGCCTCTGGCCGGGAAGTCCTAGGTTCGAGTCCTGACGGCAGGATTTTCGACACTAGCTTTTCAGCTAGGTCGAATTCAGTCGCTGACTGGAGAAGAATTCTAGCGGCCGGCTGCTCTGATCCGTAGTTTTCCGTAGTTTCTCCGATCAACACCAGGCGAATGCCGGAGCAGTACCCTAACAAGCGGGCCACGGACCGCGCGCGTTGTCCTTCCTTTTCCTTGTCCTATGCTCTCCCCTTACACACACACATACACTAACATGCACTACACTACCACATATTCCGGAAGATCGGTCGGGAAAGTAGAGCTTGTTCCAGCTGGGGCGGTGCCCCGCTAGTGGGAGAGTCCTGGTTAGGAGGAAACCCCACTCGCCAGCGGTAGGTCGGCGCCGGATCTCACCATCCAGCGATCACTGCCATCGAAAAACCATGCACAACACTAACCGCCTGAGAAAACGTGCACTACGGTAACGGGAATAATGACCAAAGCAGTTGACGCGCCCGAAACACGAAAAACTCAATGAATCAATCAACTTGTGGGATTAATGACGTAAGTAGTGGACTGTCCCAGAAAGAATCCTCGTTCTCCCTTCAGAAATATCAAGACACGTACAAGAATTGAATGTGGAATTTTCAATTTGTGATTAATGTGAATGATGCTGATATCTCAATAAAAGAATTAGTTGGCCATGCTGTCGTGTACGGAAGTTGTGATTCTGAATGTCGTGCATCACAATCCAGTATAAACACGCCATCCAGTAAGTAAATCAGTTATTACAGAAACTATTGATTCTGTAACGCACGCTGCAATATGCATTTCAAGTTGCATGAGAAGAGACTTACAAGTTTCACGTGGATGACTCTTAATTTTGTCTGCAGACTATAAGTTTGCTGCTGCACGAGGCGTGTCAAATTCTGTTCCGGCCATCCATGCAGCTCGCGAACGGCCGCGAACCTCGCGTAGCACACACCGATCATTCCGCCCCGCAAGAAATCTCCCGTAGTACATGGTAACGGATACTCCCCAGGATATTCGGCAGTTTCAATTGCATCGATCGCTCACGCTCGCTCTCCGTGCGCTGAAGTCACGCGCTCAACGGCAGCGCGCAGGCCGGTGGCAGGGGGCGGGACGAGTGGCGGGAGGGAGGGAGGGCGGGCGGAGCGTGGCAACCGAGGGGAAATATTGCACCTCCCCCCCTCTGTTATGCTTGTAAACAGAACAGCAGCGGCAGCGACGTGTCTGAAAACGCACGAAGCACTCGGCACCCGCTCTCACACTCGCGTCGCGTTGCGTCGCGCCGTGCCGTGCCGTGCCGCCACGCGCGTGCAGAACGCGCGCAAACACTTGCAGAAATAGTGGGCGGGCGGGCGGGCAGGATGCGTGCGTGCATGCGCGCGAGCTCCGTGCTGGGGGAGGGCGGCGTGCGCACTGGGCCGAAATGCGCCCCGCAGCACGCGTGCGTTGCGCGGTGGATTTGGTGGCGACTGCTCGGACGGAGGTGATTATGACGTCGGACTGCTAAACCACTCTGCGGAATCGCGGTACTGCTACCTTAGACTGGATCGGATTGTTCATTCGATTGATTGATTAGTGATTCCGGTCGTGTCAACTGTTAAAGTTATTGCTAAGTGTAGTGCATGCTTCATCGTGAGAGGTGGTGGTGATCTTCTTGCCCCCCCGCTGGATGGCGAGATCCGGCGCCGACCTACACGTCTCGGTGGTCTTCCCCAACCAGGTATCTCTCTCCAATGGGGTATCTCTCTCCCCGCAGTCGGGACAAGCTCTAAGCTCTCGAATGGTCAGCATATGTGATGACGTAAATGTGTGTCAGTAAGGGGTGAGTATAGAACAAGGAAAAGGAGAGAAAGATCGCTCGCGGGTCGGGGCCCGTTTGTTACGATACTGCATCGACATTCGCCTGGTGTTGATCGGAGAAACCATGGAAAGTTACCGATCAGAGTAGCCGGCCACTAGAATTTGCCTTCGGGCAGCAGCTGAATTCTACCTAGCCCTGTGGCTAGTGGAACTCGAACCCTAGGACCTCCCGGTCAGAGGCATTGCAGTGACATCAATTGATGCTCTGATCCAACTAAGCCGGTTAGTCATTTCACCTGCTCTATCGCACTACTTCGACATATTACTGATAATTCTGACTACAAAATCGGATTTCTAAATGGGGCTGCCGCATCGGGCTTCTACGACTTCTATTACTACTGCCTCCGAGGGATAAATCGGACTGCTAAATCGAATTATAAACTGGTCTCCTGGGTAGAATGTTGAATTACACCACTACTACTACTACCTGGTAAATCACCCTACTAAATAGAATTTCTGAATAGGACTGCTGAATCGCACAGCTACTTCTACCACCATAGACTGATAGATCGAACTACTAAATCGACTGCTAAATCCCCAGGCACTGGTTTAATCGTGACCAAGGTCGATAGATTCATACGGTGAGAAAATTCGGGGAAGTAAATGTCACCGTTGATGCAGCATGTTTAAAAAGCGTTCGGGTGTTACTGGTAAAATTAAATGATCATTAGAGCCCAAAAGTTTGGCAAAATGCTTTTTTATTATTATTGTTGTTGTTACGATTTTATGACTTTTAACTATATCAATCACTTTATTATCATTCATGAGTTGCTTCTCTAGATTCTCATTTTGCCTATTTTAGCTTCTGATGTCTCTTTTGGCATTTTGCCTTATTTGTGACTTTTCGTCATATTTTTCCTCTTTTCCCTCTTGGCACCGATCTCTATCTAGCTGCATACACCTGCAAGCCTGGACAGTATGAAGGCACGGTTGTGTATTGTCGTTCTGTAGACGCGGAGGCTTCAGTGTCAGGTTGTATTAAAAATCTAAAAGGGAATGAAAAAAGAAGAAGATACCAGTAAAGATTTTTTTTATATTTTTCATTGATGCTGACAGATTTGTTCTTTCGTAAGTAATCTCATCCTATATTTGTGAATGGCCTCGGATTCCTTGTGAGGACAAAGTTGTCTGTATATGATATACCCTTCTCAGTTCCTTCCTGTTCTCTCTTCCCTTCTGACAATTATACAAATGCAAAGAACGAAATCTATAATTCCGTTTTACTGATACCATTTCAAGATTCAAAAGGAAGTCCACACTGGCATTTCGTAGTCGTCATATCAGATGATAATATGTAATCAAAGGTAGTTGACTTCCACGTAAGTGCTAATGTAAAAATAGAATAAATATGAATAAATTAAATTATCAATTCTTTTCAATAATTATTTTCAAATGGTGATTTTTCAATGTTTCCTGTGTTTTACTCCCATACTTTAGACAGAATAAATGCCGTTTTTGCATGCCTATTTTAGTAAAAATAAGTGTTTTCTACGTGCCTATTATAGGTAAAATAATTGCCTGAACCTCCGGACTCTAATCATCATCTAAAATAAAAATATCTAAGGCACCCAACCAAATCTTGCGTTATAACGATAGTTTGGATACAATTAACTGGAACCGACACCTGGGAGAGGAAGTGAGGGTCAATTCCAGGCGCTACATAAGCTCTACAGGTTCCAAAGGCCCATAATGGAGTTTGGCTTCAAAACTTGGGGCTTAGGAGGCAGGCAGCGAACAAAGCCTGGGTAGAATATCGGGTGCGTAACACATCACTCCACAAGCCGGAGAGATTGTTTGGCCGGGAGATTGTACGTTGTAGTCCCGAATGCGAAGGACTTTCAACAGCTACGTAGCAGGATTGGACGATGTTACTGCCTTCATAACAATTCTAATTGGTGATTCTATGGCCGTAGGATTACGGCCGACTTACCTTATGACTCGTTTCCCTGATTTTATCCGTTAGATTTCAGGCAGTTGATGGAACTGTGTCTGAAACGACAAGTAACGAATAGAGGGCGATTCATCCATTATAAATCTTTGTCAACTTAATGCTAAATTGTAAGATGTGACGTGTAAGATGTTTCCTGATCATCAATCTTATGACCCATTATCCATTATCTAGAAAAACTCTGTCAACAGGGCTCATAATAAGCCACCACCGTAACTGGACTCTAGATTCTCACTGCGAGGATGTTTATCCGGGAAGACTTCACGATTTCCTTCGTAACTATAAATATGGTGACGATTCTTTCAAAATTTTCGTAACCGTATAAAGTGAGTTAGGACTGACGCCACAATATCTCTTAGGCCTCCTCTTTCTCGGCAGAACAGTCATGTTGTTATGGCGATGATTTCCAGAGTTTAGTTCGTATGAGTCATTACTCTGTGATTATTTTACTTGCAGCAAATTTGCAGTAGTATACAGTTGGCTTTAGTGTTCTTCCGAAAGTACACGATTAATTTTCCGAAGGCTCACGAAGTACTTTTTGATCTTTCGAAGTCAGTATTTGACTGTATTCAAAGCCACGAACTCGTATTTTGGGTACTGATACTGATCCGTCGTAACAGCTCCATGATAATTGTAATTGTGTAAAATGTATTTACTATTTTTATTCACTTTGAACAATTGTCCATGGAAAACATATCGCGTCTTGTATATCATTCATGACTACATTGGTCATTGCTCATCCGTTTGAACTGTTTTGCCTCCGAAATCTTTTTCCAAAAGAAGCTTCGTCACTTCACATCTCCTGGTGAAGTTGAATTGACTCGAAACTAGTAACACTTTTTTATTTATTTTTCGTCAAAGACAGTTAAGAACTGTGTGTGCCGCCTCGAAAGCGACTGCTATGAAATGAAATATGTGTTAAAATTTGTTGGCACACGCAGAATATCGTTTGACCTCTCCGCTGAATAATTATTACTTCAAATCATTGTACCTTTTGTTTGCAATAATGACGCTGCGTATTGTCAGAAAGTCAGGGATGAGCGGCCTTAATTATTGTTAGTTAAAGATATTGAAGATTTAAAAACATTCATATTCTAACCCAACACGATAGCACACAATTAAGAACCCTTATTATTGGGCATGGGACTATCTCTTTTATCATTAACATACAGCGGTTTTTAGTACGTTAAAAGCTGCCATATCTAGAAAAGAGGGAAAAAGCAAAGAGTAAAATATCTTTGAAATATATTGAGTCAAAAAATTATATTTGATTTCTAAATTATTTTATAGAAGATGTTATCGCTTATAACAACTCCCTCTTTTATTATAAGTATTAAATTGTTATTTTTTTATTATTTACCATCAACATCCATCGCATTTCGTCCATTTGCTTTGTAATGAATCTTATCGAATCTTGACTCAAACTATGAACCATAACCAAGCAGTCATCGTGCTTGCCTTTTGTCGATTGATACCAATTTCTGCGTGCTTAAATTAGGATTTCTGGTGGTCTATTCAAACTCAGGGCAGGGTTTCTCAGAGTTGTCCTGTTTTCCTTGTGTCTTGTTCCTCAAGTGTTCCATCCTTATACGTCCCAGCGTCATGTTTATTATTACCTAGTACTTTTCGCAAGTTATTCCTCATACAGGCCTCAGACAGAATTTCAGATGCTGGAGATCATAATTAATAAATTACTTCCAAATGCGAATCTCTCTGGAGATACTTTATATGAATACTTTACGAGAAGGAGCTAATAATGGAGAGACCCAGAATAAAAATCCTGCGTGTTTGAAGAAGACGAGAGCGAACATTTGCGTTAATGGTTGGTGTAAGGAAATTGGATAGGGCATAAACTCTCAAAAAAAGGAGTATATTCATTTCTTCATCTTATTTCCTTGAAACGTTACATAATGTGGCGTTGATGGTGTAACGGGTAGCGTATCGGGCTGTTATACCGAAGTTTGCAGGTTCTAACCCAATCGAAGCTGTGGGTTTTTAAGGGCGAAAAAATCCTTCGTACGCCTTCCTTCGGAGGGGAAGTAAAGCCGGCTGTCCCATTATAGTAGATTGACTGCATGTAAAAATTCTCAAGCCTGCATGAAGCCTCTGAGCTAAATTGAATTGCCTGTTTCGTCGCCCTTCCTTCTCCTCTAGTAGACGAGAGAAGCATCGTCAGACGGAAGAGAAGGCCTCATATCCTGAGTCTCGCCACGTAAAATGAGGCATTCATTCATAATGTGGAACATATTCTACATTTAATATGGCACTGTTCCAGATGTCTTTTCTTTGTCCTTTTTGTTCTTAGTACCTTAATTTTCACTTATGGAGCAGTGTAAAATTTAATTTTCATTGTTTCCAGATCATGGAGTAATGATGTAAAGATAGTGAATGTGCTAAAGAAAGTGCCATTGCCGATCCGGTGGTCGAGATCGGTAAGGCAGTAGTGTGGTAGCGATCTAGGACCGAAGGGTCGCGGTTCGAGTCCCGCCTCCGGCATGGTTGTATTTGTGTTCGTCCTTTCACGCCTTATCATCACCATATCGTTTCATCTTCACAACTACCATAACGTTAACACCAATAGTGGTCACTAGTGACCTAGATGTTGATGCGATCTTAAATACCCCCCCCCAAAAAGTGCCGTTCTTTCCAATACTACTTTCCTAAAATTAGACTCTATGTAAAAAAGGATGTTGCATTCAACTAAGATACAAGGTGGTTCATCGGCATAAGAAATGCTGCTGTAATTCGCATCCCTCACCGCGAAAATAAAAGTTAAAACATTCAGAAACCTTGCAAATGAAATTTATGAATGAGCGATATGGTCATGTTTTGCTGTTTTATTTTCACAAGCAATTCCTATTTTTTATTTTTGTTGATTGAAGTGCCCACTCGAAAACGGGATCATGTCGCCAATGAATGCTCGTTGCTTTTAAGCCCACTGTACGGCGCGAGGTCGACGGCGGCGCAGCGGCACGCGGTGCGTGGGAGGGGAAGGGGGAGGAGCGGGGCGGAGGCAGGGGGCGGGGGTTGGGGTGGGGCGGTGGCGCTCTGATTCATTTTGTTTGCTTCATAAAGCGTACCGGCGGTGACGCTGCTGGGAGTAATTCTGTGTATTGTGCCCCAGATTAGCCCCGATGCTCGGCGGTCGTCGAGCACTCGCGCCGCAGTCGGTGGGCGGGGCTCGTTTTCGCCCCCCCCCATACCCCGCCCACGCCCACCCCACCCACGCGCGCTGGGTGTCGTTCTCTTTCTGTCCGCACTCGTCCGCTTCGCTTCGCCGCATCTACCCCTTTCCGATGAACTGCTCTCTGCCTTGTCTTTTTCTTCATCTCTTTCGCAACATTCTTTCCTATTTGCTCAACTATCTCTTGTCTCTTTTTCTCGACACTCCACTTTTTTCTTGAATCTCATGTTGAATGATACTGCTTCACATTTGCATCCCAGTGTGTGTGTGTGCGTGTATGTGGAAAAGTGTGTGTGCGCGCGTTGGGAAATGCAATTGCTCTTCACCTGTCCCCTCAGCTGTCGAGATAATATCAAATCACTTTAATCTACAAAATGATCTGATTTTTTAAAATTTACTAGCGTTGGACTTTTGTGATAGTTCGTAATCTCCATTTTCTAATTAAAATGATACAGTACTAACTTGCAGCACGTTTTCTACATTACTGAAACTGTGTTTTTATAGTATTTTTGTGCCATGAAAACATCGACCGTTTTGGCAATGAAAGCTTGTATATTTTTACTTGATTGGATAAAATATATCATCACCATTCTTACCTTGACGAAAACACTTGTGTATAGTACAAATTTGGAGTCATACGCATGAGAGAGAGAGGGGGGAGAGGGAGAGGCTGAGGGAGAATGATGTGTCTGTCGTCTTTAGAGAATGCTACTCAATGCAGATTTTCCTTCGTCGTGCCAAATTACACTAACTAGGTAAGTCAGTTCTATCGCTGTTGGCAGAGAGACTGCACAAATAAAGATATTTATGCTTCATTGACAAATATCTGACCCTTGAAAAATATTCGCATAGAGTCATTCCTTCGTGCGTCATGACAAGATTGACATGTGCCACTTTTGTCTTTACCTTTCGTTTGAAGTGAATGAACACTACTAAGCCAAGCTTCTGATCTCTCTGTGCATGGTTTTTGCTCATTATTCTAATATGGCATAAAATAATTGTGGGCAATTGAGAGTCAATACATGTATAACATGACATTATATTCAATGGAGCAATATATTATCTCAGAAATAATGTTCCTACGAGTCACATGATTTTGTAATCTTTCCACGCACGTCATGTCAATGAAGTGTATTCACTGGTCACGTGAATGTTTCTGTGCTTCTGTGCAGGCTTTACACAATCTTCCGCGCTGAACGCCGAAGTACATTATTTGATAGAATTTTTCACGAGGTTTTTCGCTCACCGTTATATGGACTAGTAGTTTTGCAAAGATCCCTAAGCTTCCGACATGTCGCCGACATGCGTGATAGTATAGTACATATATGTGTATGCAAGTAAGGGGTGAGTATAGGACAAGGAAGAATAAAGGAGATCGCGCCCGTTCCGTAGTCCGTTTGCTAGGGTACGTTTCCGACATTCGTCTGGTATTGAAGAAAAACCACAGTTAAGTATCTATCAGAGCAGCCGGCCCCTAGAATTCTCCTTCAGAAGAGGGTGAATTCGACATAGCTGTATTACCAGTGTCAAAAATCCTGCCACTGTCGGGAAACGAAATCTAGGACCTCCCGGTCAGAGGCACTACAGTGACAACAGTTGATACCTTGAGCCACCTAAGCCGGTCTTTACAAATATAATGCCAATTTTTGCTTCACTACGAAGTACGTATGAACGCAGGTGGTACGGACTGGTTCGCGCCCCCAGGCCAAGAAATGGTTTTTCAGCTTTTATCTGCCAAAGAAAGCTAATACGTTTAGAATGGTCTTCTGGAAACATTGCCGATTTCTAGCTTTGACTCGCGCTGCAAATCCATAAGCATTTTACTCGCCTTGTTTGTTGCAAGTTTATTAAAATCCGTATCTCTCTACTGAGTTTTCTCCTCCATGTAGCTGATGAAATAATTCATGCGTAAGTTTTACACACGATAACACAGAAAATTGTCTCGAGACCTGGAGATCGCTAAATCTAGTTTCGAATGGCTCTGATGAGAAGAGTTAATCACCTGATATTCACATTTACTGCACATTCCATAGCAGCAAAGCAGAATGCCTTTATTCGTTCTCCCGTTGTGATCCGAGGTCTTTCTTGGTGCTTGCGAAAGAGCGCGAAAACTTCAGGAACTGGCATTTCAAACAGAGGAAAGATCCGCAGTGATATTGAGCATATTGATATCCAAATAAGCACGGTGAATAGCCGCACTTACCTACGGAAAATTCACCCGGAGTCGTGTACTATCAATTCCTTTTCGTTTTTTATCATGCTCTTGAACATACACGGTCTTAAAAGGTTAAACTTCTTTTATCAATTATATTTCTATATTAGATTTATTTTCAATTATGCAATTAAGTGTAAGAACTTGGTGCCAGAATCTTTGCTTTACAATCATTAAGTTTACATTGATCGACAATACGATACTCGCGCAAGCCTTCTCGGCACTCCACTTCTCTTCACTGCACTACACTACATTGGACTATAATGTATTTCTTCCACATTTTATTCACTCCAATTCACAACACAACACTGCATATAAATAATAATAATAATAATAATAATAATAATAATAATAATAATAATAATAAAAGTAATAATGATAATTGAACGTACAAATTACTCTGTAGATAAAACTAGTAATATAATATACATTGTTTTAAATTGTTGTTAATAATAATAATAATAATAATAATAATAATAATAATAATAATAATAATAATAATAATAATAATAATAATATTCAAGTAGTATATGGCTTAGTGTAGGGATCACAGAACTTTGAAAACGTGCACAGAATTCACTTCTCTTCATAGCAACGTCATCCGCAGTTTTTAACTGTTTTTGACGTAAAATAAATAAATAAATACTGAATGTGATGGCTTTGCTCTTTGAACTGTTTATTTCCGTGCCGTTTGTTTGCGCCCAGAATCCCTCTAAGTCTCGCTGCAAAATATCTTTGTGCTCTTTTGGTTTGATCGACCAATAAATGAACAGTGATAAAGAAAAAGTCGTACATTTGAAGCTAAATTTGTCAGTAAACCATTTAGGAAGGCGAGAAACATGAGACGCTCAATGATATTTCGTTGTGGAATTCTGAAGTAACGCTTCCGGAGGTTGATAAATATTTTCCGATTCGGACCCGTTTTGCCACGAAGTAGTTGCTTTATTCACGCTACCAACCTTGTGTCTGTAGCCGAATCTACTAATTTATTAATAAGGCTATCGTGTGTGACAACATCAAAAACTTTGACAAAATCGATTATTATTACGTCAACCTTTCGTACACACGTCACTACAACACGTAGAAGTGACACAAGTCATTTCGCCAGGGAAACCGTTCCTGAAACCGTACTGGCCCTGATACAGCCATTTCTTGTCCTTTTATTATTTCCAGATTTCTTGTTCCAGGGATTTACGTACGACTTATGTAAGATCCATTGGTCTATAGTTACTACGTATTGTTTTATCACCGCTTATAAAGGCTTTCATTCCGCTCCGAGCAGTCGACCTGTGCGGACCTCTGAGCGCAGCTGCTCTCGGTAGTAGTAACCATTCATAGTGTAAGGTGTATTAGCCGAAAGTTTAGTCTACACAGTGCGCAAATTAAACCAAGTGCAGTGATCTAAAAAGTGAATAACGCTACATCAACTTTCAACAACGCTGGCCTCAGCCAGTGCATTGCCGATGCATTAGCATTGGTTTATCCAACGGTCGGCCAAATGGAGGTCGCGGAAGGCGACGGCCGCGATTTCACAGCACTATACGCTCCAGCGTATCAACCAACGCCAACTCAACAAGTGCAGATGTATCATTACACAGCACCACAAACAACAAGTATGCAGCCACATATCCAAAATTATAGCCAGCCAATACAGGTCAGTCATTTTGTGCCAGCAGAAGGTGCAACCTCATCGTCAAGGTCCAGTGACAATATTAGTGTAAACTCCGTTCCAACCCCCCAAGTGACAAGTGGCAAACGCGGAAACAGTGACCCCATCCAAAACCCCAATCAATCCAAAAAAGTTCTGACGAACACTAATACCAGCTATGCTATTCCTACAGAGAATAGATTCAGCACTCTAGCTGACCTTCCTGATGATGTTACGAACGCTACCGACCCCCCGGTACCGGAAAATGTTAGAATCCCGCCCATCCACATCAGCAATATTACAAACATTATGGAACTAAATCAGGAAATCAAGGCCCAAATCTCTGCGCAATTCACTGTAACATTCAATAATAACAAAGCCAAAGTTAACTTCCAAAAAATAGAAGACTACAGAAAAGCAATTCAGTATTTCATTAAAACCGAAAAACAATTTCACACATACAAGGACCCAACCAATAAAAAGTTCTCGGTGGTTTTCAAAAACATTCACCCCTCCATCACCCAAGAGGAAATATATAACGACCTGAAGGAACAATACTCTTCCCTAAATAGTATCACCAGACTACATAAAGATAATCAGCCCATCCCAGTGGTAGCCGCAGAGTTTTCCGGTGAACAATCGATTGACTTAATCCTCCGTACCAGCCAAATCTGCAATTTAAAAGTTAAAGTTGAAAGAAGACGGAAAACAATTGGAATAATTCAGTGCCTTCGTTGTCTAGACTTTGGACATTCTAAAAATAACTGTTACAAACAAATCGCCTGTATTCATTGTGCCGAGAATCATTACTCAGTAAACTGCCCCAGTCTGAACCAACCTCCGAAATGCAGAAACTGCGATGGGACTCACCGTGCGGATATCCGTACGAATGAATGCCAGTATTTTAAAAATATTTCGGAAAATAAAACTAGAATGCCCCCAAACCCCTCGTCAAATACGAGAACCAACAAATCAACTCCACCCTCACCGGCGCCCCCACCACCGCCCCCACCTCAAAACGTCCGCCATTTCCCTAGACTCCATAGAACTGCCAACATACCAAATTTCACCCATGAATCAGCATTTAATCGTCCGCCAAATAATATCCCACCATATGTCCCAAACCACAGTCCACATACTAGTCTCCCCCAAAATAACCTTCTGAACACACCATTCATTCATAATATTATCAATCACATAATAACCCATATAATCAACATCATAAATTCAGTCATCCCAACTATTATTCAAAACATACAACAAGCAATTACTTCTAATTTTAGTTTCCCCAATGGCTCAAAATAATTCAAATCATAAATTAATCCTAATGAACTGGAACGCATGTGGCATCAGCAATAAAAAAAACGAACTCCATTTCTTTCTCCAAACACACAATGTCGACATTGCATGTATCACTGAGACCCATTTAAAACCTCCAGCCACTTTTAAACTACCAGGCTATAATACAGTAAGGAAGGATAGGGCTAACGCTTCAGGCGGCGGAGTTATCATACTCATTAAAAACACTATCGCCTACTTCGAAGAAAACTCAACACCCATCAATGGCATTGAAACAATAGCAGTTTCACTTACCTACAGCAACCCAAAACTTACTATCATTGCCGCTTATAAACCCCCCAACATAAGAACAAATTTTGCAGGTCTGAACATCTTACTTTCGCGTTATTCATCTTACATTCTTTTAGGAGATCTAAATGCTAAACATGTGCAATGGGGGTGCAGAGTCACCAACGCAGCAGGTGCCCAACTTCTAAACTATATCGTAACAAACAGAATTAGTTTGTTCGCACCGCCAGAACCAACCTATTATCCTTATGATCCAATCAAGCTTCCTGATATACTAGACATAGGATTAACAAACATTAATAGCAATTTTCACTCAACTCCGCATTTTGAACTAGCCTCCGATCACCTTCCAGTCTTAATTTCTACAGATCAAATCCCCCCACCCCATTCACCCATTCCGGCATTAAATACTT
>BLKR01010020.1:0-5000 GCA_011170035.1 Teleogryllus occipitalis
ATTGGATTTTAAAATCAAATTGTTGAAGCCATAGTGACCATCTCAACAATCTATCGTTATTCAAATGACTTCTCATTAAGAAAATTAGGGCCTTGTGGTCCGTAATGACGGTAAATGGTCGTCCCATTAATATAGCCCGTAATTTCTGCGTAGCCCACACAATTCCTAAAGCTTCCCGTTCACTGGTAGTAAAAAGTCGTTCGCCAAGGGTCAAAACACGACTTTCTAGGGCGATTATTCTCTGCTTATTCTTTTCGTCGTATTGGAACAACACAGCTTCCATGGCAAATCCACTACTATCCACTTGTAGATACATTCTTTTGTCGAAATCTGGATAACTGATCAAAAATGTCTTCTCAAATAGTTCTTTTAATTTTTTAAACGCCTCTTGACATTTTGTATCCTACGCCCATTTCCTCCCCTTCTTTAGCAATTCTATTATTGGGTGTATAATTTCTGAATAACCTTTGCAGAACCGGGAATAATAATTGCACACCCCAATCAATCTTCTAACTTCCCTTACATTCCGAGGTCGTGGAAAATTCTTAATCAATTCTTTCTTTTTATCTTGCATCGACATTCCTTGATCCGATATGACGTGCCCCATAAATTTTATATTCCTCCTCCCGAATTGGCATTTTTCAATATTTAATTTTAAATTATACTTCCGAAAGATTTCGAATAGTTTTTTCAACTTCTTTAAATGTTCAAACATATTGGTAGAGAATAACACAATATCGTCGACGTACATGAGAGTAGTTTCCTTTAGCTCATCCGGTATTACATCGTCAAAATAACTGATTAAAGCTGCGCCACTATTCTTTAATCCAAAGGCCATCCTCTGAAAACTATACGTATTGCCTTCAAATGAAAAACTGACAAATTTTTGCGATTCTGGGTGTAGTCCAATTTGCCAGTACGACGCAGTAAAATCCAGTCCCGTTAATATCCGAGCTCCTTTTACCTTCCACATCATTTCATCTAATTTCGGCGGTTTTTCATGACGAGCGATGGTCTTGCTATTGAGTTTCCTAGCATCCACACAAAATCTGATCTTATTGTCTTTCTTACGAACTATCACTATTGGGCTTACATGCGGTGTCATCGATTTTTTTATTATACCATCCTCAAGCATCGTGTTTATTTGTTTACGTACTTCGCTTTTATATACATGGGGGATTGGATATTGTTTCAGATTAAAAGGTTCCTCATCAATCAATTCAATTTTAAATTGATATCCCTTTACCGGCTCCCTTGAACTTCCAAAAATATCTTTATATTCATTGACTAACATTTCAATTGCTTCACTAGCATCTATTCCGTTTTCGTCGACCGCGCCCTCTGCTGCCGCGTGGATCTGGTCCCTGGTCTCTTCAATTTGTTCTGCAATATCGCAAATACACATATCTTCGCCCTCCTGGTCTTTGATCCCTAAACAATGTTGTTGCCCTTTGTCACCTCGTAACAATATACTCCTGTTACCTATGTCGACCTTGGCGTCATACATTTTTAGGCCATCAATCCCCAAAATAATTGGACGAATCAAATTCTTCACTACAATTGCCGGAAACTGAATTGTCATCCCTTGGACTTCCACTTCCACCCAAATTTGCCGACTTCTCGTTTCGATGCGCCTTCCATTAGCTGTCCGAATATCCAAACTCCTAGTGGGCAGCTCCTCAATTTTATTTCCCTTTTTCTTTAACTGCTCATATAATTTTTCCGACACTGCACAAACATTAGCACCTGTGTCAATTAAAATGTCTACAGGTATATTCTGAAATATCCCCTTCAAAATTAAACACGTGCTATTCTCCGCCCGTTCGTCCGTATCTTCCCTTAATAAATCTTCCGCCGATACTTCAATGCTATTCAACTCCTTAAGAACCATCACGCCCTCATTATCATCGTTCGAAGTATCCCGCCCGTTTACTTCGAACACTGGGAGTTTTCCTGTTCAATCGCATTAATTTCCACATGTTCCCGTTTATTGTCCTCTTTGAACCTCCGCGGATACCCGTTTCCTGTCTTTTTATTTTCCATTTTAGTCCTATTTCCCCTGTCATCCTTTCTTTCTGAGCTATAATTTCCTTGGCGGTTGTAATTATTCATTGTTTTTCCCGTTCCATTGTTATTCTCGTTCCTGCTTTCATTATATTGATACCCGTTACTACGATCATAATCACTATTCAATGTCTGGTCGAATCGACTTAAACGTTCGACCAGATCCTCAGAATCCATAGGCATGGAGTTCCACAATAAATTTTGGACATTTACAGGCAACTGACGAATAATAATTCTAATTAATTCATTGCTATCCATTCTGTCTTCGCATGCCTTGAATGCTGCTATTTTACGTGTTGCGAAGTCACACATATTCTCGGCTCCACCCTTCTTATACCTTTCACTCATTAATTTGTATTTTAGATCAAACTTGTGGCTTTCGTTTCAATATCTTTTTAAGAATTTATCCTTCCATTCCTTATAATTAGTCGGTTCCGGTACTAAAGAGGTCAACCAATGATGTGCCTTGGACGACATGGCTTGTTCTACTATATGCAATTTTAATCTTTCGGGGATATTATTTATCATAAAATAATTCTCTAATTTTGAAATAAACGACCACGGTTGTTCTTTCATATCACCATGAAATTTTAGGTGGCTTGGTATTACACGCGCCGATGCATTCATTGCTATATTTCCCTGCGAACGTATGAATTCGTTTTCTAACTGTTCAATCTTGTCCTTAATGTCCGACATGTATTTCCCAGATTCAGATTCTTGCACCATTTTAATGTTTCTAAGTCCCTCCTGTATTCGTTTTTTCTAATTTACTATCCGAATTAACTAATTTAGATTCTATGTTTTCAATTTTTTCGCCATGTTGAAGCGACATTGCGTTTAAATTATCTACACGCGATTCGACGATTGTCAACTTTTCGCATTGTTGGTCATGTAAATGTCCCAATGTCACAATGCTCTCCTGTAAATTATTAACTTTGGAATTAATTTTGTCGCCAAATTCTTTTAATTCCCTCTGTATTTGGTCGACTTGATTATTAAAAGACTCAATTTTACAATGAATAATGTTGAATTCAGCTGATGTATCCATCCGTAATTGCACTATTTCCTCGTGTATTTCCTGACGAAAATTCTTCAATTCTAATGACATTTTCGATGTCATTCCTTCCAATTTAGCGTTATTTTTTTCAAATTTAATATTCATATCTGAAGTAATTCCCTCTAATTTAGTATTAATATCTGAAGTAATTCCCTCTAATTTAGTATTCATATCTGAAGTAATTCCCTCTAATTTAGTATTCATATCTGAAGTAATTCCCTCTAATTTAGTATTATTATGCTCAAGTTTTGCGTTCATTTCTGCTAACATTTTAAGAATTAAATTATTAGGGTCCATTTTTCCTAACGGTGCAGCCATTATTTCCTTTTCTTGTGGTTCAATCTCAATAATTTCACGCGAGATTTCTCCCTCGGGATTAGTATTAGCAGACGCCATATCATCTACATTAACATTCTCCATACGCAATTTTTTGCTCCTAGTATCCATTTTGAATTCTAATACAAATTAAAATCTCTCTGTTAAATTATTTTAAAATCACACCAATGAAATGGTCTTGGCTCTTTCTTATAATTAACAATTAATTTCAAATGTCAATCCATAAATTTCAGATTCCTTTTGGATCACTTTATTATAATTTATAAGACTAATTTTATCCGTGTCACCAATTGTTATAAATTATAACAAATTATGCATCACGTTGGCGCGCCATTTTGAGATATACAAATTTTCTCTCTACTTTAATATCTCGCAAAGATCTTAGCGTCCGGCTTGCTGGGCCAATGGGTCACGATATATATAATCCTTATTACCTTTATAATGGATTATAGGATCCGCAGACTATACAGCGCTGCTGGGAATCTGAAATTAGAATGATTCTAATTCCTAGTTCATTACTGTTTGGATTGACTAAATGAAAGATCACTTTCTTTTCTAAAGAACAAAATTTAACAAAGTTTATTGTTACCTTTTTGCAAACAATATAGTGAATTTAATACATGATTTTAATGTTAGGCCTTTGGTCAAGATATCTTTGAATTTAGAATTTTATACCGCGGTTAACTTATCTATTCTTCGTTGATGTCCCTCGAAGACTTCTCAGTCGAAATATCTTGCGAGCTTGCCGTAGCCCAAAGTTCCAAGAAATCCTCTTCTGCTCCTATCCAAGATGGTGTCAAACTATCAAAATTATCAGTCCTGATTACGTCCTATGACATAGTCCCGAAACCTATAACTCGATTACCACTCCCGACGAAGTCCCAATTTATGCATCAATATTACTTTCACATACAATATCTGCAATATTATTTGCTGTCCTTCAAATTTCACAATCTGATAACCCGACTCTGACTATCTGCACTACCTCGCTCCCTCTCTCGACCCACGATCCGTTCAGACACGCGATGCCGGTCAGAATGAATTCTTCTTGCATGATTCACCCCTCGAAGCTTCCTATTAAACTCCCTTCTTTTTTTTCATAACATTTGACCGTCCTTCTCTCACCCAGCCAATCCATGCGTTCGTTATATTTTGATGTAGCTAACCTTTCGATCGTCTAAACTTCTTAATGCATATTCCACCATATTGTCTTCAAATAAATGTTAGTTTATATTCATGTGACATATCGGTATGTCACAATACCTGTAATTTGTTTCTGAAAATAATTTGAATACTTTGCGTATATTCTCTCCCCATGATGTTAAATATAATCTCTAATAATATTGGTGTTCAATATTTATTATACAGTGATCATGTACGTTGTCAGGTTCGTTGCTTGCTGTGCAACGTACGTGGCGAGAAGGTGTGTGGGGAGGAATCGCCCAATGAATCCAAACTCCATGCTTGAAGGTCAGCACGTAGAGTATTCTCGTATTGGTAATTGTTTCCTCAATGGAAATTGGGTGATTTATGTATATTTTGT